>JAQOOI010000050.1:0-234699 GCA_028554645.1 Omphalotus guepiniiformis
TGAATGCCCAGGCTTTCACTCAGCGAGCTTACTTTGGGTACCGTTTTTAAAATCGCGCCTGTTACCCGGACAGGTGGGAGTGACGAGAGACCAGACGAGTGGTATGATTGAGAATGAGAGGGTTAGGACGGACGGCGGTGAATGAGTACAGGGTTGCGGTGTATGCAAGGCAAGAGTGGCATAAGTCCAGTTTGATGCAAGCCGCATTGAGCCTATCTTTCCCAGCCGAAGAAAGAAAGAATCAAGCGACGAGATATGTCGGCGCTAATACATTCCGGTTCTAGGAAATGGGAACGGCCTCCGCCCGCGCAAGTGCGTACGGTATCACCGTAACATTGGTGCCGCTGCCGCGGGAAGCGCCGCGACTTGCTATATCATTCCCATTATAAACTATGCGCACAACACGCGCTGTGTACATGTAGGAAGACATAGACTGCGTTCCCAATCGACAAGAGGTACTCCGCCGAATGACCGTCAGGGTGTGGAATTTTGCGAGCTGTAGGAGAACGCGAAGATAGAATACACAGTGTCGCCCTGAAAGCACTCATATCCAGTGGATTGCAATCCAGCTATCATAAAAGGACGTCGACGTGGCTTCAAAGCTACTAGCAGGTATCCTTCTGGGATGTAGAGCAGATGCGGTTATTTACTATTGCGGTAGCTTGTGGGAGCGCGCCGAGGGTGGTGGGAATTTGCAAGGTGATTTCTGGTGACTGAGATCACGCGGTCACGCGTCACGTCCCATTGACCCAAGCGACACCTGTTTTCTGGAGTGTTCAGATCGGGTTCAGGGTTGAATTCAATGGAGAAAGCTCACTGGAAGGGAAAATCGAAGGCAACGGAACAGGACTTCAACGACTTGGATCCCGTCATAACATATCGCCATCTCCTGCAGCAGAATTTGGGCGTTCGGGATCCACTGCGCGTTATTGCTTTATGTGATAGCGACGCTTTCTACGCAGCCTGCGAGATGGTCCGTCTCGGTGTCATGGACAAACCTCTAGTTGTTTTGCAGTGGGAGGGTATTATTGCCGTTAATTATCCTGCGCGAAAATACGGCATTACAAGGTTCCAGAATCTAAAGCAAGCGAAAGAATGCTGCCCAGAGCTTATGATTGTCCATGTCGCGACATACAGAGAAGGTGACGCGGAGCCTGGGTACTGGGAGAATGTTGACTCTAGGACGCATAAGGTGCGTACTGTTACCTGGCTGTCCAATACAGGTTCCTGACGATAAACTGATGGCAACTCTAAAAAAGGTGTCACTAGACTATTATCGACGCGAAAGCGCGAAGGTTTACAATATGTTCAAGGAAGGTTTGCCTGATGCTGAAATTGGTGAGCCATCCTGTGGGATATATGATAGGACCACGGTTGCTTAAACTCTCGCAAGAAAGGGCTTCTATTGATGAAGCTTTCATTGACTTCACCAAGCCCGTGCGCCAGGCTATCTTACAACGGTATCCTTATCTCGCTCAGGTGCCTCACGATGCTCCTAGTGGCGTAGACTCTCCTCTTCCTCCTCCTCCGCCCTTCCATTGGAAAGAGGAATCACACCTTATCCCCGTCCATCCCCGCCCTGTGGCCGAAGTCTTCCGATAGTCAGGAGAATGCGGTTACAGAAGGTCACATAGAAGAGGATGATCATTTAACGTGGCATGACGTTGCACTTTCTATTGCTGCAGAAATGATGGACAAAGTTCGCGTGGATATCGCAACGACGCTTGGATATACGACGTCAGCCGTAGGTTTTTCTTCTGGATATCTCAGTGTCCATTTTGACATACGGATCTTCAGGGCATCGCGAGAAACAAGTTCCTTGCAAAAGTGCGTCCTTCCTAATTGTGATGATCAGAAGTGTGCTGACTCTTGGTGTAGCTTTGTGCCTCATACAGGAAGCCGAACTCACAGGTAGCTTGCATTCAGAAACGTCTTTGTCACCGAATCATGCTCAGAGCGATCTTTAGAGCATTCTACGCAACGCTGCGATACCTAATTATCTCAAACCCTTAGAGTTTCAAAAGGTTGCTAGTTTCCCATCCGAAATTACCATCACACTCAGCTGACCCAGTTTCAATTAAGATTCGGAATCTGGGGGGAAAGCTCGGCGAAGCTCTAGCCAAAGAGTATGATGTCTCCGTCGTTGCGGATTTACTGTGAGTGCTCGCTCTGATCATGCTTGTACTTTTGTCGACTCACGTGGATTCAATTTTGCAGCCCCGTTTCTTTGGGTATGTATTCCTCGTCTTGTTTTTGTGGCTTCTCATAGAAATTCAGTGAGCTGGTTGCAGAAGAATTGCAGACCAAAATCGGAGACGGAGCTATCTGGGTCTATGAGATACTACGGTAAGCCTATGGGATAATGTTGGTGTACGGATGAGTGCAGCAAGCTGATTGAAGTCTCAAGCGGTATTGACAGATCGGAAGGTTTGTTAGCACGAAATACATCCTTTGCTGAATTTGCTAATGAGCACCATTCGTGGGGTAGTTAAGGAGAAAACCGACAGTCAACAGAAGTATGTTGGCTGCGAAAGCGCTTCAGAAAACCGATCACCAAAGCTGCGGATGGGCAGCACTGGATTCGCGTTCTCGCCGCCGAGCTGGCACTGCGACTGAATGACGCTCGGAAATCTAGCCCACACTTATGGCCCAAGACCATTGTTCTCCACGCTAGCAGAGGTGCGGCGGTTGACTCGTGTCTACTCCACCGATACTATCGTTATACTGATTTCCCCTACAGGCTACCAGACTTCGCGATCTAAGCAAGCGCCGTTCCCATTCTCTCGGGATGTCACAGTAGATTTGATTGCCACTGCAGGGAACAAACTATGGAAGGAGCTCGTCGGCAACGATTCCGGGCCAATGAAAGTCACTCACATTTCTATGGGCTTCACTGGAATTGAAGTGGCAGAGGAAGGTCAACAGAGTATTGACGAGTTTTTTGCCTCTGGCGGTGTTGCCAAGCGTTCGAGGGAAGAAGATGACAACCGGCGCCGTGAAAAAGGACCGACGCGTGAAAATCCATCCCATGGGAAGAAAGGTCAATCTCAGGCAAATCCTCCTACTATAGAGGTGCATGTTACCTCGTTCACATGTGCGGAATGTCGCAAGACGATAGGCCTACCTTCCAGAATGCTGTTGTCAAGTGTTACTCTGGATGAAAAGGTCGAGGCACTGGAAGTGTTGAAGGCTGAGCATAGTGATTATCACTTTGCGCAGGCAGTGGCAAGAGAGGTAGAGCCTCACGTGGAAGGGCCAGCGCAGCCGAGCCCTCAACGAGCAAAAAAGAGGCGAAAAGAAAAGACAGACGGGATAGAAAGATTTTTCAACCGGAAATGAGAACCTTGTCAGATAGCGCCAGAAGAGTCTTAGAGGGTCTATGTATTTGATGGTAGCTAAGTTCTAACGATATGTATGTAATTTTTTGATGTATTCAGTGTAGAGAGTATAGAGCGATGTGACTTCCTGAATTTAAGTATACTGATGGTATTGGTTCAATGGTTGCATGTCCAGATCTTACAAGCAGGCGTCAACATATGGCCTTTTCAGGAGTCCGTGCACTCGACTTTTTCTTTTTCACTCTCGACACTTTCGTCTTTCCGTCACCCTCTTTTCGTTCAGGACAGGTTCCCTTTTCTCTTTCTTCAAGAGAAATTTTTTGACGACCGGCGCTGGACGACCAGTCGCGTTCATATTCTGCGATCCGTGCCTAGTCCGTCAGAAATTGTCCAGTAACAGGCGGAATTACCTTTGGTAAGGATGGCTGCAGCATCGCCTGCGCCTTCCTCGACATTCGTACCAATTCCACCAAATGAATTGGCCGGCGCTATTGTATGACTCTAATTTCTCTTTATTCTGCATGCGAAATAATTAAATGGCCCCTGTCCTTATTCCCAGGTTGTCAATGTGTTCGCAATTCTTTCGACTCTTGCTTTATGTTCTATCTTTGTTCGTGTAACATGGCTGGCCGGTCTTCGTTTTCTTGGACACGACATCTCTCAGTCATTCTTCAACACCCAGCTGGGGTACTATGCTGCTTGCTTGCTTATCTCGAACATGGTCAATGGGATTGCAGGATTAATGGGTCTTCCGTTTCTAGTGAATCATGGGATTACTGACAGTCCGTTTCAAACACCTCTCGCTCTTATAATATGAAGTTGCTCACATACACGTTACAGATGCGATTTGTACTGCGCAAGGTGCGCATATTCGAGCATTGTCCGATGGCTATCTTATTCCTGACGTTTTCTCAGCTACTGTCATGCAGATTGGCAACCTTGCAACAGCATACTTCACCGTGGCTATAGCAGTGCACACTTTCAATTCTTTGGTTCTACGCAAACGACAATCTGTCTATTTCTATGCGTCCGCTATCGCCTTGGGCTGGATAGTTTTCCCGTGGTTATAGGTGAGTGATTAAACTGTGTCGCTTGATCCGTTGTCCGATGCATCGTAATCCTTCTCATCAGCTCTGGTCCCTTTGATCGCACAAGTAGGCCCTGTCTACGGACCCTCTGGTCTAGCCTGCGGTGTAAGAACAACTCTTCCAAAACAGATGTTCCTGCTCCATTTATTACCGGTAAGTATCAAATTGTCACGAAATCCCGTAGTATACTGACTTGGCAAAAGATTTTTATTGCTGCCGTAATTTCAGTAGTGTTGTACTCGCTCATTTTCCTTGTTCTCCGTGGAACACTGGTGGTCAAGGGCGGTCTGAGGCTCAATCTGAATCCCCACGACCGTACCGGTGATCAGTTCAGCGGCTATTATCAGCATTTCGTTGCTGGTATCGCAAAGAGCATGTTATGGCAAGTTGTCTTGTTCCTTTGAGGGGTCTACTTGTTAATGCTTTCAGTGTGTAGGTACCCTGCTGGTTAGTTTGAACGTTGTTAAATCACTTTGATGCCTGCTCACAGCTGCTCACGCCCTTTCCCTGTGTAGTTTACATATTGTTACTCGTCCCTTACTCCGTCACTCGTTTACTTTCGCTTGGCGGATTCGTGATCCCTTTTCAAGCCATGGTCTTTGCTTTTGTCTGTTGGTTTGCTCTAGGTAAGTTGTAATCCACATATCGTCTGTTTCTTCCAGTTCACTCTCCATCTAGGTGTTGTCAACGCCCTCTTGCTTTTCAACACCTTCCGAATTCTCGAACCTGCCTTCGATGCGAAATCGACATCTGAAGGCAAAAAGGCTGATCTGGAAAGCTTTGGAACTTCGGAGACTTTCAAACGGTTGACGGTTGACATGAGGATGCCTCGGCACTTAAATCTAACGGATAGGATGATTCAGGAATACCGGGGTACTGACGGTTCCATCATTTCGTCTCCGATAACATACACAAGTACTCAATCACCTGAACCTTCTCTTCCTGAGCGAGCTTTGAGTCCGCAGAATTCCCGCAGTAGTCCGTATATTTCTGAAAAGGACCTCAACCGTGAAATATCCCCCGTATCGACGCTGAACCGGAGCATCACTATACAAGACGATAGCATGTCACCCGCTAGGTCAACTCCGGCTCGGGTTGTTGTCGCAGAACATATACGACAAGAGTCCGATAGCACCGTTGTCAGCCTTCCTATACCTCCTCGTCGCACTCCTCCTCCCTTAGCCTCCCGACCTCCGATCAACCACATGCGAGCGTCATCCGCGGATAAACATGCTTCACCTACCAGCTCACCCCTCAGGAGTCAGGCCAACCCGTTCTCCAACCCAAAGCCGTCACCTACTTCGTACAGAGTACGGAACCAGGTGCGCGACAGCTCTACTTCGGTCGAGCTGGACATCACTGGCTGGTTGGCGCAGCAGAATGCCGACGGATCGATGCCCCGAGGAATTCGCAACCAGCCATTGTTGAGTGCAGTTCGCCCCAGTTTCCCTTCACCAACTGTGCCAGACCCGACAGCCTCTCCTTCTGCACGCCTGCGACCCTTGTTACTAGCGAGCGTTGAGCGGACTGGTTCTCCTATACTTGCTCAACACTATGAGAGGCTGTATCGAAAGGAGTCTGTATGATCAATTGTCTGAAGTCAATGACGAGTCGTCTCCTTCGAGTTGTGCTTGTAATTGGTAAATTTGAATCTAATTGCACTTTACGATATATGTCGAACCGCGGTCTGCAGATATTAACCAGCTATATGTATCATTATCACATTTCGTTCTGTCCTCTATAGTGTTTCATGCGCGGCGAGATCCACGTTCTTTGTATTGTATATTAGTTTCTCCATACGTACATATCATTCTTCCCCGGAGGTAGGATACTCAAATGTAGCTGGGCTATAAAATAAAACCAACTTTACGCGCTCGACGATTAGGGTTAAGAATTCAAAAATTCTGAAGCGCTTTGGAAGCGCCCGTCAGCATCCATTCCTTTCTTCGCTTCTGGCTTTCGACTCCCTTCAGACTTCAGGTTCACCATGTGCTCCAGTGATAAAGCGCATGATTTCTCTGCTCCCAATCTTATCCGTCGTTTATCTCGTACGCTGAGTGGTCGGCACCTCGCTCATAGACAGCGAAAGCCTGATCTTGGCCAAAGCATACCTGAAGGCGTCACTGAATCTCCTGAAAAATCTGCAGGTGTACTCGGTCCATCTGTGACTGAGCAAGAAGTCGATGTGGAGCTCACCAAATCTCTTGTTCATGTACGCCCTAAGCCCACTGGCAGGTCGAACGGTTTCAAGCGGTTGAAAGATCTCGCCAAACCCAAAGGTCATAAGGAAACCCACATCTCAAAGTTGTCGACCGAGCCTGTATCTCAAAACGATTTGCATTCACCAGAGAGAGGGGACCACGCTGCGGACGAACTGGATTCTCTCGCTTGGAAAATCAAAGAGTTAATCGACTCCTTGTCACACAGTGGTCTCGCATCTTCAACATTCCCTACAAACCACATTAAGCTGGCTCGAGATGCAGATGGGCGACCTATTCTTCCTCCTGACGCGGTACCTATCAAGGATGACAAGCTAATCGCACAACATTTTGACCACAAAGTCATGAACGGGAACGATCAGGGCAAGCCCAGCGTCTGGAGTATTTTGGAAAGGCTAGGCTCTTCTCAACATTCTTCGAGTAGCAATGGAAGTGGAATTCGCAATGGGAAGGATTCAGGCAAACTTTCGAGCAAAGACAATTCAGCACGAAGCGTAGGTGATACTGGTGATAACAAGATACAAGACACTCTCAATGATACGAATACAATCATGCTCTACGCACCGCTTATTCCGATCGAAGAGTCTCAGGTCGAGCTCGCGAATTCAACTACACTGGCTTCTGTGACTTCCCCTGGTTCCAAAGTTCAACTCGTCACCTTAACGGCGGGAGAACAAAATGGAGTGCTTCGTGTTCATTCTGCTCGGAAGTGGTGGCCATTCCATGGGAAGAATCGTGCTTCGACGACTAACGCGCCTCATTCCGGTGGTGCGACCGCCTCAAACTCTTCATCGCCGGGACCACTAGACCTCAATTCTTCCACAGCTGCTACGGATAAATCTTTAATTCCGGCACCAGCCGCACAGAAAAAGGTGTGGTTGCCATCGACGACCAAAGTTTCAATTCAAGCCTTTTGGTGGGGCTATCGCATGTACGGATATCTACTTAGTTCCTTGAGCTATTATTGAAATCATGCTCTCTTTAGCTTTTTGCCACCTCCTGTGCTGGCGACCTTGAACAACGACGAACTGGAAGCCGAAAAACGTGCAACAATGATCGCTGATGCCCTCACATGGTTCTTTAATAACTTGCCTATTATTTTTTTCCCTCCTCCTTTGCAGCCAGTGCTGCTTGTGCTTCAGAAAGTTGTCCCATATATCAGATACATCGGCACATTCATTTCTTGGAGTTGGAGTACTATCCAGGGATTTGATGTTGGTCAGTCTTTCCTCTCCGTATCGTAGCTTTTACCGAACTTTCCTCAGCTGAATCAACTTATCTCCCTAGGTTATGGTGTCATCCTGAACGCCACTTGGGTACTTCCTGTAGCACTTATCCCAAGTACTTGGGAAGCGACTAGCTACCCTGACGGGGCTCCTACACCCATCAAAGCCACTACGCCTGAGACTGAAAGTACCCCGGGTTCGACCCCATCACCTACCAGCGCAACGCCAACTTCCGAGACTACTCCGTCTGTGGTCACTGCTCCCCCTTCCGGGAATCACCTCACGAACGCCATCCCGGGTTCCTTGATACAATCCCCGGATCCTGTACTCTTTGCTGTCCCCAATTCTATCGGATCAGCAGAGCTTATTCCTGTCCCTGCTGAAGGAGATGCAACATTTGGGCATAACAAACCCCTTGCAGATAATCCTGCATCCCTGTCAGACCGTTAAGGACTTCCCAGGACCAGCCGAAGAGAGTTCTGGTGTCACTTGAGTTACTAGGGACCTGCGGGTAGTTCATCAGTCTCGACTCTTGGAACACTCTTCCTTCCCTTTTCACCTACTCAATGCCAACCGGTAAAGAGACTTGTTTTGACCCGCAGGAATCCCGTCTTTCTCTTTCACTGTTACAATCCATCAATAGATCACTTTCCGAAGCCCTATACATACCAACGAGTAATATCATACCCCTCCGCTCATTGTAGCCTACCGTGTCTTGTATTTCTGTAATAATGTCTCCCCTATCCAGCTCTGAAATTGGAATCCTTCGAAATATTGTAGTGAGTCATCAGCAATTAGTCATGTAGAGATTAGATAAGATAAAGTTTTGCGTCATTATTCACGCACGCCAGTCAAAACACTTGCGTCTGAGCGACTATGCAGTCTTGGAGGTCCATATACTGGAACAGATCGCGAAAGCAACTCCTCGATGGATTTACTAACAGTAAGCTTTAAAAACATGTTCTTTCACGAGTCTAACTCTCCTCGCGTAGTCGTAAAGATGACCGGTGCAGACGAACCGTCTCGAGCACCTCGAACTCTCTGGTCATTTAACACCCCAGAAGATATTCGAATGATAGCCACTGGATGTGACGGTGACATTGGTGGAAACTCTACCGTACATATGGACCTGGACGAATCCAAAGAGCACACCACTCCGATTGGGAAATCCGCAACCGGAAGGTTTTGGGGCAACATGCGTTTGGATGTGAAACCCCAGGTTCAAGGGAGAATAAGAGGTGGTTATGCTGCTTTCCGGAACAAGGTAAGATATTTTTTGCATTGCCAATGTGCAATGTGTATTTCGCAAAGAGTTCGCTGAGTATTTGAATTAACAGCCACGTCCTACGTTGTTTGGTGAAATATTCGATAATATCGAGTTTCACGAGTACCTTGCACTTCGTGTAAGAGCGGGTGGTGATCCCAGTACACATAGCGCGTACTTTGTGAATCTACAAACCAACGGACCAGTTTCGACCGATGTATGGCAACACCGGTTGTATTTCAAGCGTACAGACAATCAATGGGAAGATGTATTTGTGAGTTTCGCCTCTCTCCTCGTTGCTCTTCTACGCCACTGAGGACTTCTTGATATCTTTCGAATCAGATTCCGTTTCGTAACTTTGTTAGAACGAATAACGGCGAGCCTTCTGAGGTTCAGCTCGGTATGAGCGAGAAACTTCGTAGTGTTGGTATTTCGCTTCTTGGGGGAAACAGTGGTGCTTCTGGTAATTACGAGCTGGGCATTGACACCATTCGTATTGTGAACGAAGAGGATGCGTATTCAGATCTTGGTGCGTTGGACATGGGTTTCTGATGTTAATTCGAAAAGTACTGATGATCTATCCTATAGACGTGATTGAGTCGAAAGACTCGATTCAAGAAAAGCAAGATACATGGGAAAACTTGTGAATTCTCCAGAGTATCTGGTGGTCATCGTGTGTGTGTTTCGCCACCGTCCCGTTTCGACAGATAGAAGATGATCAACTCTATCTACATCACTTCTATATATCTCAATCATCGTCATACTCTAGTACTGTATCATTACCCTGTAACCTTGGATATCAACGCATTGCTCTCTTCATGAGACAAACTTCACACACATCACTGAGCAATGCGCAGACTGAAAAGGTACTTGATTCTCAGAGGTATCCAAAGTTTTAGTTAGAAAATCAGAAAGAAACGTTACGGTCATGACGAGGATGCAGAGTCTAAGGATAATATATATACAAGAGTTAACTTTTGGTATTCAAGTGAAGTAGATTTCCTAGAGGTTGCCTATGCAGGGAGTAGACGGGACGTGAATGATAAGAAAGAAAAAACGGAAAAAAGGATAATGGCGGGGGGAAAGGAGAAGGAAACCAAAACGAGAACTATGTATAACAAGACACAGTGGATGGGTGAAAAGGCGGGACGGGCTGAAGTCAAATACACTGGTAGTCTGGTATAGGGTAAATCACAGAACGACGCAACCACCACAGCATCCTGTTGATCCTTCGTCGTTTTGGTCTTTGCCCATGTAAGCTCCGGGTGGGCCACCACCAGGACCTGACATCATGCCTCGGCCTGTAGTTTGTTGGTCCTAATAACGAAAAAGATGAGTCAATGAGCCAATAGAAGTTGGTGGAGCGACGACAACATACTTTGTTGTATTTCCTGATTTCTCTGACGAGATTACTAAAAGCCTCGTCAACGTTGATGCGTTGTTTTGCGGACGTTTCAATGAATTTGCAACCGAAATGCCTAGCGAGGTCCCGACCCTCTGGAGCGGGATTGATAAGGAAAGAGATGAGAGTTATGATTGATGGCCACACACCGTTCATGCCAACTTGTCGTTCGTACTCCAAATCACATTTGTTCGCTACAACGACAACGGGGAAAGTGTCCTGGTCCTTGACCCTGAGGATTTGCTGGTGGAAAGTACTTATTTCCTCGAAGGAGTTGCGTGAGGTGATGGAGTAGACCAAGAGGAAACCTTCGCCGGTACGCATATATTGTTCTCGCATCGCCCTATAAGAGAAGTAGAATCATGAGAAAAAGGTGATAGAGATTCAAGGGAATGGAAATGGTAGAACGATCGAAACTCACGAGTACTCTTCCTGTCCGGCTGTGTCAAGAACGTCCAACAATGCCACTTCATCGTCAATCACGCATTGCTTCCGGTAGGAATCTTCGAAGAATCTAGGTCAGCAGCACACTTTAAAGGAACGTCGCGTGGTGCACACCTTCAATTGTAGGGTCGTATTCGTCAACGAAGTGACTTTGAATGAACTGTATGGTCAGAGCAGACTTTCCGACACCTTTGAAGGAGAAGGTGTGAGCCGACACACATCATAAAATATATTCTGATGCGTACCACCACCTCCGACAACGACGAGCTTGTACTCCCTCAAGAATTGAGTCTGGGCAACACGCGACCAACGTCAACACGAGGCGCAAAATACCATTGAATAAGACTCACCCGTCCAGCCATTCCTAGTATGTAGCAAAGATAACGATTGAAAGAGAAAGAGTTAGGAAATGGGACGCCGATACCCACAGAAGAAAAAGGTGGCAGCGAGAACAAGGGGTCAAATAAAGCTGCCTAATAGACCACGAAAGTCCAAACATGAACAAACACATCTATCATTTGTCTTCCCTTCCTCCTCTCCTCAAAATTCATATGTCCATCAGTTCAGGCTGTGTATCCGTTCTTCCAAGTTTTCTCTTTTTGAACATTTTCTATAGCTTTTTTGAGGTTCATAATTCATCATTTTCAGCTTGGGGTTTTTTAATTCTGTCTCTAAATCTGTGATATTTTGAAGTTCAGTTGAAAATGGCGAGGCCGTTCGGCGCATACTTCAAAGTCTAGCGCTATGTAAACCGTTCTAGGTCTCCGAAGTGCAAGTACGGCCTTCTGAGCGCTGTTTAGGTGGCACGCGCACGTCTCATCAACGCTGCGATTCTCATACCGTCTTTCATCTTCAAAGTCGGGATAGGTTTTCACCGGATTCTTCGTCTCGAGTTCCTTCTGTTTTCAAGACCGAGACCTCTAACTACTCTTTTCTCTTTCGCGGGATCATTTTCTACTGACGCAGAGCCCCTTTGCACATGGCACTCGACAGCGGACTTGCTCAACTTGACTCGAACTTTTTGTCAACAAATCAGGTCGTCAATCGCCCAGGCTGTCATTGCATCATTGACCACCGATCCGTTTGGACCCCCGAATTCAAGGGCATTTCACTCGATATTTGTGCAGTGTTTAACACCACCATTGCAACCCTGTCTGTCCTGATGAGCATCAGTTCACGGCTAAGCATTTCTGCGTACTATCTTTTTCTAATCATTGCATACACTGCATTGATATACTCAGTCAGATTTTAAAGGTGTGCAGATCTGGACGGACGCTTTTACTGGCCTTCGGGTGTTTTACTCTGTCGCTGTTCACATTACCGGATATACCGTACTTTGAAAGTACTTTATTAATGAAGATTGATCGATGTTTTCGACAGCATTCAGCCTGTATTTCTAATTTCTCAGGGCGAGGTTCAAATTGCAGTTCGTAGCTCGGCTGATGTAAATAAACAGATGATCATTGAAAAAATTTAGCCTACAAATGTAATATTTTAAACTACAAAGTTCAAGGAAACAGTACAAAGTTCAAGAAAACAGCAGAAGCGCGATGTAACACTGGCACCGATTTTTGTCCATTTCAAGTCAAGTTCGCGTCGAGACTCAACCCCACATCCCAGAGATTCACTCAGCCTTCGCCTTTCCTTTCCCAGCACCAAACACCAATTCATCGATTTTCCTGCTCTCCTCGTTAGAAGCAAAAAGCCTCAATCTGATATACTTCTCCAGCGTCCTGCCGGGGCTGAACATGGACACTCTTCTCTTGTACGCTGCATACGCAAGAGGGTATTTTGACTCCGTGATGGCTTCGGTGTATGCAGTGGAAGAGAAAAAGAGAATAGACAGACAGACAGCAGGGAGCAAGGGAGAGAAGGCGGGAAGATGAGTGAGTGTCTTTTGCCAAGCGAGAGATAGATTGTGTGAGGTGAAAATCGCAGAAGGCGAAGTAGCACGGATATAGTTCAGTAGAGCGGAGATACCATTCCAGACTTCAGTTGTAGAGTATATAGGGACTTGAGGAGGAGGACCAGCAACTACGGGGAACAAGGTTATGATCCACTAGAGAAAGAGTCAATTTGGTACGTTTACACGTTTGGAGAATTGAATGACTGACCCAAAAGGTCTGCTCACAAGCAAAGTTGGGATGCCTCGAATATGCCCAGAGGCCTTTGGTTACAAATCCTCGGTTTGCATCCTCAGACGTCCAGTTTAGCTTAGCACCGGGCCATTGCTCCGATTCGTGATACTTCTTCGCAGGTACTTTGCCCCCGCTTTCGGCCAAGTAGGCGTACTTGAAGGTTTGATAAGCGTATTGCTGGTTGTCCGCTGTGAATTCAAGCGCTAGAACGAGTAGAGCTGAAGCGGTGCAAATGTAGTCTGAGGGGGTGAGTCGATCGTGGGATTGGATCGATGACGCTATGTAGGCAGGAACGCCGAGCAACATGAGTAAGACATTTTGGATGCCAGCGATGAAAGTGAGGTTGACGACTTGGAATAACCAAGGTGGGAGTTGTGTCCTCAATACAGCCCAGCGGTAGTCTTCGTCCTTGAGACTGAAAAGGCCACGGCGGTACGTGTTGTAGCTCAACCTATAAGAGAATCCACGCTTTAGACTTCAAGAGAAAGGTAGCAGGAAAATTTGCACACCTGAACATCCATAAGACGACGAGAGAGAGCATGAGCAATGCTCGTGGGCTATAGCCTTCTGCAGCAAAGCCAAGTTCATCTGGAACGAAAGGAAACAAGGGAAATGGTTGGGAACGAGGCCATAGCGGCAGCAAGGCGAAATAAGCGGTGTAGATGGTAGGAAGAAAAGTCCAGAGACGGTCTACTTGAGAAACATTACTTGTGATGACTGAAGCAATATAAGTTGCAAAAGTAGTGAAGGCACAAAACTGCAGAGGCCAGGCGAAGGCAGTGAACGAAAGAGCCATGTTCATTAGTGGCTGTGCTGTTGCGGGGCTTGGTGAGTAACCAACTTTTTCATTGACTACTAAACGTGAATTCTCACTTCTTTTCCTTCACTCTAGTGCATTCATAGTCGCAGAATATCACTGGGGATGATGCTTCACTCTGCTGCCGAAGCTTTTATTTTAAGCCTGTATCTCCAAGTCAAGCCGTCTCAGCCAAGATGACACTCCCATCTTGATCCTGATGATGTTCATCCATACGGGCTCGCAACGGGCTGGTTCTACCAACAAAGAGCTGTGTGATGTATTCATGGCGATTCAACGGATTTATCATATAATACTACGGCAAGTTCTCCTGAAAGATCTGGCTCTTGCAAGTCGCCATCTCGGAGGCTGGCTTCCTTACTCGACCTTGCTCGATGTCGACTGTAAACATTCTTTTCATAATTCTCTCTTTTATGGGTTTTGTTTTAGTGTTTATTCCTCTTCCATGGCATTATAAAGGTGTGTCATTCCCACTGTTGTCTGCCATGTCGTCTCTCTCACAGGTAGTCCTGCAGCACGAAATATTGGGACCTGCCTATTTATGGCCTGGATAGGACTCGGATGTCTAGTCTTGGGTATTGATTCCATTGTATGGAATCACACTACCGCGGATTTGGCCTCGTATTGGTGTGACATCTGTCCGTCTGTTATCATTGTTTTGAAGGATACACGCGTCTAACGAAGAATTGCCATCAGCCACGAAATTTATGGTTGGAGCATTGGCTGCTGTCTCTACGGTCTCTTTGTGTATCAATCTTCGTTTATTTCTTATTGCAACAGACAGAGCAAGAGTTTTGGAGGTATGTTTCATGTATCTTGTTGCCCTTCCATTCTCATGTATCACTGTATAGAAAAGGCGCCTTCTCGTGCTGGAATTGGTGCTTGGTTTGGGCTTCCCATTCATAGAGATGGGTCTTCGTATGTCCTTTATTCTTGGAATTGTATATTTCATCTAATTTATCTCAGAATATGTTGTGCAAGGTACTTTCGCTTCTTTTCCTACCAGTTCAAGGTTTAACTTTGGTCGCCAGGGCATCGCTTCGATATTTACGGGGGCGTGGGCTGTCATCCAGTTTTCGATAATGTGCTGCTGGCATACCTCTTGATCCAGGGACCTCAGCTCCTTTTTGGTCTCATATCTATCATTTTTTGTGGTGGGCAATGTCCCTCGTTTCGTTGGCCTATCAAATTAACAGGAGGTTCCCAGTTCTTACTATGTTTGCGTATTTTCGCTACTTCAACCCCTCTCAATCTCCACATACGCTCTCTGACTCTTTCGTCTGGTTTCTTACTCTTGGTGGACTGACGGCTCTCTCCAGCGTTGGGTACAACACGTTCGTTGTATACCTCAAAGCAACAACGTCAATTGGAGGCCCGTTCGTGATGTGGATGACTTGGGGGCAAATGCACTCGAATTTCAGCCTCGTTAAGGTGTACACTGAAGCCGAGTGGCGCTCGAATATAATGGTCGAGCTCATGCTGGAGATTGATCGCTGGATCTTTGTTGGACTGGCGTTTCTATTTTTCGCATTCCTTGGTTTTACACATGAAGCAAGAAGGCGATATATTACAGTCTTGTCAGTCTGTTTCAGAAGGAAGTTTTCGCGTGATACCAAGAGGTGAGTAGTTTTCACTTCACCTGGATGTTATACATTTCATAATATGTGCACAAGAGCTCCTCCTGGGGCGCGGCTCAACCATCGGATCTGTCAGCTTCAAATTCAGCTTTTGACTGGAAGATATCGAGCATGCAATATCATCCTGCTCCGAGGCTGCTGGAAGATCCTTACCCTATGGCGAACCCGTATCCAATGAAGATGCCCTCTGTCAAGAGGTTTGGAACCATTGGAGTGTTACCAATCCCTCTCAACCTCCCTCCTTCTATCACTTCCTCTTCCTCTCTACTTGCTCCTGTTTCATCATCGCCTGGTCCGACCATTTCTGCGAACCTTAGCGATAGCCAGTGTTCCTTCGGGTCGATCTACAGCCAAAATGACGGCCGGCAATTACTTGCGTCTCCCTCTCCCTCTCCCCTTTCATCTGAACTCTTTGTTCCTCGCACCCCCCCGGCCGTCAGAGTTGGCCCTATTGAAAACACAGAGCAGAGCGAAGTCTTCCAGGGCCAAACGTTCATTGATCGAGCCACCAGAGCGTTAACTCACGGGCCTTCCGATTCATTTTCCTCACTGCAGGTTCCTACAGTCGGCATTCAACGCAGTCGCAGCGGTAGCACTGGCAGTGTAAGCAGCAGCATGGCTTCACCCACACGTCCTCGACGCTTTCGATCCCTATCTCGATCGTCTTCAGCGAATTCGGTTCTAATGCGGGCTGCACTGGGACCACCATTACCGGAACCTTCGCAGCCACTGCCACCAGAACCATCGCTGCAGCCTCCGAATTTGCCTTTTGTCGAGCGTAAGCCTCGCCCTGTAGCACTGCGTGTTCATCGACCTTCAGTGGGTTTTAGTACGTCTAGTATCGCCTCGAATCGGTCGTTTTTGAATGTGAGAAGATTGGATGATGCTGAGGCGAGTTTGGCAAGGACGAGGATTGTGTCGTCGTCGTCGTTGGGGGAGGATGTTGTGGTTGGAGTTGCGTTTTAGGCTTGGCTGCTGAAGGTGCGGAGGGTTGGTTGGGCTGCATGATTTGAATCTACTTTCTGGGAAGGTAGAATTCTGTACTGTATTGTTAAATTTAGAAACTAAATTATCTAGTGCAAAGTAAATTATCACGGCGGTTACATAAGCCCTCAAGACAGGGTGTCTCCCAAGACGACCACTGCCAGCCTTTCAACCAATTCATTGCCTTCCCCTGGATCCTCCCAGTCTACGTGCCTAGAGCGATGAAAGCTCCACCTCCGCATTGTCAGCGACGTCTAGTGCCCGGTGCCTCTCTGACCTCACCACCACCTTTGATATCTTCGGAGTACTTGTGGGTGATAAGTCGATAGATTCACTCTCAGGCCTGCCAACTATATCCTGCCTGGACCATCCCATACAACAGTGAAAACCTATATATTTCTGCGGTTGTCGGACTCACGCGTCAAGGGAGCTTTTTCAATACGATTTTTAGTGGGTCATCAGAGGTCATCAGACTTGTTGGCGTTCAAGGGCGCTATTAAGCCTTTACGGCAATACATTGGGTATCAAAGGCTCGATTTCGTTCCGGAATCCGAGGTCAGCGAGGTAACGCCGTGTAAAGTCTCCTGGTTTCTTGGGGGTGCCTATAGGTGCCTAACCTTCGAGTCTCCAATAGTATCTCGCTGTATCATCCTCCTCTCAGCAGTGGGATACAGAACTTGTCAGAAGGGTCATGGCTGCCAGAGTGCTCGAAGTTAGTGAGGGCCTCTCAGGT
This sequence comes from Omphalotus guepiniiformis, assembly GCA_028554645.1. NCBI lineage: Eukaryota > Fungi > Basidiomycota > Agaricomycetes > Agaricales > Omphalotaceae > Omphalotus > Omphalotus guepiniiformis. The sequence continues at coordinate 17,291 of JAQOOI010000050.1, forward strand.
ACACTCTAACGGCATCTCAACCTTCTTTTCAATACCCACCTGCTAGTAATTTGGACAGATGGGCCAAAAAAAAAATGATAAGTAAGTGATGATTTCAATACAGTTGTGTTATTAATATTCGAATTTTTCGATAGATGGAGCCGATCCCGCGCAAAATTCTGGATGCCGATTGATATAAGTATAGCGAGGGGGGAGGCCCCGGGTTTTTGACAGTAACTTGGAAGGCGAGCAAGTACCCTTGCGACTCACATCCGTCACCCAACTGGTCTACTACGAGGGAGAGAAGTTATGGCTTTTCCTCCGGACGAGGTGCGCATAGATTTTTGTTTCTTTCGTTACCTCTTCATCTTCGTGGGGTCACGGTAACTTCTTACTCGGTTAACACTTGTACAGGCGAAACTAGTTTCCATCTTCTGTCAAACGCTCCTCTACGGTTCGCTATCTAATTCAACGCCTTGAGAGTGTATTGCGCTCCTGACTCGGGAATTTTTTGATCCTTCTGTGGTGGTGGTGGTGGGGTGTAGGCGCATATGTGGTGCTATTCTTCAATACGACGTGGACCCTACTCATTCGACGACCGCCTGGTCAGCCGCTTCGAAAAGGCATGCTTTTGATATCTCTTTTGATGTTTGTTATCGCCACGATGGTATGTAATTTTATTTCCCTTTTTTCCTTTCTGCAACCATGAGGATGGAGAGGCTTCTTCGAAGCCGGATCCGACATATGTTTGCTGTATCTCATATCTCATATCTCATATCACTGAATGAATTCTGGGTAGCATATCGGCACAAACTTTACACGAATCATCAAAGCATTCATCATATTCCGGAACGAACCTGGCGGTCCCGCGGCATTCTTCTCTGAACTTTCAGAATTCACGCAAATGTTTGGTAGTACGCTTTATGTTCTTCAGACTCTGCTCGGGGATGCCATTGTGGTAGGTGCTTTACTAGTTGCGTGTGCGTGTGGGGGCAGAAATCGTTAACGGGACATCTCAACTTGAAGCTGCTTCGATGTTATCTAGTCTGGGAGAAACGGATCTGGGTTGTGGTGTTTCCTTCGCTTTTGTTATTGGGTAGTACGGGTAAGTTCTGAACAGATGGTAGTGTGTGGGTCCTGTGAAAGGCTGATGATATATATCCAAGCAACTGGAATCGGGATATTATACGCTTTTGACCATGTCAACCCCGAGGCTAACATCTTTGTGGTACAACTCTCTCAATGGATAACTTCGTTTTTCACCATGACGTTTGCTACGAATGTAATCTGTACAGGTAAACATACCACCATCCTATACTTTCGAGTTGAAGTTGACTTGTTTTCTTACAGCTCTGGTCGCCTACCGCATCTACGCCATCAATACCAAACGCCTAGGATTCAGCATCCGCCGAAGGAGACTCCGATCTGTTATGTTCCTCATCGTCGAATCGGGCGCGATATACTCTGCGGCCTTGATGACGTTGCTTATTCTGTATGAAGTCGATTCGTGGTTCCAATATGTTATTCTTGATTCAGTGAGTACTGTATACCTTGATTTCCATCGAGTCCGTGCTGATGCAAATGATATTTTGATGATTGTAGATCTCACCTACTGTCGTAAGTCCAAGTCATGTATCCGTGTATCCGAGTCCCAAGTTCTGATGATAATTTTGATGGTTTCGCCTTGACCAGGGAATCGTGTTTTCTGTTATTATGCTGCGTATAGCTACGGGGGTGACGACTGAGGATGGTGAGACGGCGTTGATGGTGGGAGAGGGAGATATTAGGATGTCGAGGAGGGCATCGGATGTAGATTCTAATATTAAGTCGTCTGTGTAACTGGGGGAGTTTGTCTATACGATGGAGGGGTAAAGGAATATGTATAGCAGTTGTGTTTTTGTACAACGAATAAAGTCACGCGTACCCTAAACTCAGTAGCGCTTACTGGTGTCCGACGACCTTTCCTACTCCGCGAATACTTGTAGCTCCCTCAACTGTAACCGACAGATCAGCCTAAAATAAAGTAAAGCCACTCGTGATGACACCTGAAATAAACTAGACTACATGAGGAGCGCTAGCATTTGCATTTCTGCTTTTTAGCATTAATAGTACATGCTATTTTGATATGTAGGTATCTACAACTACAAGAAGTTACAAGAGGTAAGGGGTATCCCAAGTCCAAGAAGAAGAAACAATAGCAGAAAACGACAAACGACAAACAAGAAAGACAAAGCCAACAAAGCGATACGAAGCAAATGCGAATAGGTAGGTTCATACAATCATACACGATACAAAACAGGAGAACAAAAAAACAAAAAACCCAAAATCACGATGATCACTCATCTTGAGGAACCTTATCCCTCTCCAACTCAACAGAACGTTTCCTTGAAGGCGACCTCGGAACTATATCATCCATCTGCATCTCTTCCCCATCCCCATCCCGATCAACATCCCGATCCACATCCAAATCCGTGTCCATATCCATCAACGTCGTAGACGTCGTCCCAGGCCTTCGTCCAAAGGGACCTAACCTATGCAACCCCACTCCCGTTTTCGTTTTCGCGTTCGCGTTCGCCGATTTTGATTTTGCGTTCAAAGCCCCACCACCACGAGATTCAACATCATCTCCTGATTTAAACCTAATCATTGTCGTAGCTGTTGATGTTTGACCTGGGACTAATCTACTTGATGTGTAGTTTCTTGTTTCGCCTGTTGGTGAGGTTATACCGAGTCCGATTCGGACTATTATCATTGAGAATACTAGGCCCTGGGGAAAGGTTGGCCCAAGTAAGACGGGGTTCGGTATTGGAGGGAAGGGAACTTACGACGATGGGTGAGATCTATGTGGGAGGATGAATGAGTGAGTGAGTGGGTGAATTTGGAGGGAACTCACGGCATCGAGTAGAACATACTGAAACCACGACTCCGTTTTATACAAGATCAACAAAGCCATAAGTGTGGCAGAGTATATCGCTCCTGATTCAATAACAAGAAGGATAACAGGACTCCAACTACGTTGTGTGAATACCATTATTGAGCGGTTGATGTACCATATACGAGCTGCCACGAGGACTAGAAGGGGGGAGGGCAGGTCAAGTTCAAGTTGTGGAGATGAAGGGGGTGAATACTTGCTTGTACAGATGATATTAGTTGCGAGTGTTAATGAAAAGAACGATAATATCCAATGTTGGAGTTCGGAGACGAATACTTCGGCTTGAGGGACTACACGTGCGAATGAGTAGAGGATGCCTATTCCTGAGACTGCCATTTGAACCGAGTTAGAGAATCTCCGATTTGTGTGGATGCATAGACGTTTTACTTACCTGTGCTACCCAATAAGAGCAATATAGGAAACGCAACAATATGCAATTGTCTTCCCCAAACGAAATAACATCTCATGAGCTATGGGATGAGTTACGTAAGTTGCGAGGTACTTGGGATGCGGGGAGGGGACTTGCCACGACGCTATCGCCTACAAGAGTTTGGGCGACATAGATTGTACTTCCGAATATTTGAGTAAAATTTGATAAAAGGTTGAAGTAAGCTGCTGGACCTCCTTCTTCATTTCGGTATGTGATGAAAGCTTTGATGATGCGTGTGTAGTTTACTCCAATGTGCTGTCAAATCCGAAAGTAAGTGAGTAAGTGGGTGGGGATGAAAGTGGATAAGTAAGTAACGTACCATTGTAGCTAATGCAAACATGACGATTGAAATAATCAACATGAGTCTATTGATTTTTTGACCTGCTGGACGTCGGTAGATGAGTACCCAAATTGTGAGTGCAAAGACGACTGTATAAGCTCCATAAAGCAACGTTTGAATGAATATTGACACGAGCTTTGCCTTGAAAATAACATTAGTTTCTCAATTCAAAGAGAAAGAGAAGAAAAAGGACAGACCTCATCTTGAGGGAAAGGCATGAAGAAGAAAGAAGCCTTCCAAAAAACGGGCTTGCTTTATATTATTATAATTATTTACAGCAACCTTGGGAATTTCTAAAATTACGTCCTTTCTTTCCCTTTCCGCGGACATATCTTTTAACTCCGGACGATTCCCCCCAAAGTCATGTGCCATCCAAGTGTTTCGTAAGTCCACCCGAAACAGGACCCACCAAGATCAGTAGAATGAAACCCACAAACACTCCTATGCATCCCCTCTTTCCGATGTAAATTATCCAACACCTCCATCTCTGATTCATTCAACTCAATCACCTTCAAATTCTCCTTCATTCGTTCGGGATGTACCGTCTTGGGTATCACCGCCGTTCCACGCTGTACACCCCAACTCAACAAAACCTGTGCAACCGAAACACTCTTGGTTTCTGCAATCCCAACGACTTGGTTATCTGATGCGAATTTATGTTTTCCTATAGGTGAATACGCCGTGAGTACTATCCCGTGCGATTTGCAGTAGGAGAGTAACTCGTGTTGTGGTAAACACGGGTGTAATTCCACTTGATTGGTCGCGGGAACAATTGTTGTTTGATTCAATAAGACCTGTAGGGTTTTGATGCTAAAGTTGGATACGCCAATACTTTTCGCTTTACCTGGATGGACACAACTTTAAAATCAAAATCTAGGGGGGAGGCACATGAATGAACACACCTGACTCTAGGAGCTTCTCCATCATCTTCCATGTCTCAACGAACGTTGGACTTTCATCGGGAGCGAGTGTGTGTCCTGGTGCAAGTACGCCGATCAGCCTCGTTCCATCAGTATTAAGGACGACAACAAACCTTGTTCAGAGATGGCTTGAGGCCAATGCATCAGGTACATATCCACATAATCCACACCAAGCTTTTCCAAGCTCTTCTCAAGCGCTTCACTCACTCGTCCGTGGTCTTCGCTCCTGTAAAAAAGGTAAGTATGTATGTATTCAGAACCATGATGATCAGGGACGAACGAGAGTTTGGTTGTTAGATAGATATCTTTTCTTGCAACTCCTGATTCTTGAATCGCTTTACCGACAGATCGTTCGTTCCCTGTTGAATGCACGTATCATTTACTGTTGAGCAAGAGACACCTGTTGAGCAGCGTACCATAGTTCGAAGCCTGAGTCATTTGAGCAGTCAGATTGGAAGGGTTTAGTAGGGCGGACTTACCGTGTCGATATGTCGGTAGCCTAATCGCAGAGCTGCTTTGACCATGTCGATTACTTCTTGACTTTCACCTACGCGTCCCATCCAGCATCTACAATAGACGATGAGTATGATATTTACAATTGAGAGAGAGAGACGTACCCAATGCCGACTGCAGGCATCAATAACCCATTATTCAGCTTGATATTGGACATGGTTCAAGAAGCAGATTTAAGATTCAACTCCGATTGCGTGAAATCTCCAAGTTCAATACAAAAAGCCAGCGGTTTCCTTCCCCCATCATCATCATCAGCATCCCCCACCTATCATGGCATCCAGCAAACCACCTACGATCCTAGAAACAATCTACGCTCAACGTCAGAAGGACGTCGATATCTCCAAATCAACTCCAGGAACTAGACCAGACGAACTAAAAACCTACCTCTCAATGAACCTAGCTCCAAAACAAATTCCTCTCGTCCAACGACTCAAGCGAAACCCAGCTTCATCAGACTCGACGGGATCTCCATCACTTTCGTTGATGGCGGAGATCAAGAGGGCTAGTCCTTCAAAGGGTGAAATTGCGATGTATACGAATCCTGCTGAACAAGCGAGAAAGTATGCTGAGGCTGGAGCGTCGGTTATTTCGGTTCTTACGGAACCGAAATGGTTCAAGGGTTCGTTAGAGGATATGAGGCTTGTGAGGGTTGCTTTGGAGGGGATGGAAGATAGACCTGCTGTTTTAAGGAAAGAGTTTATTTTTGATGAGTGAGTGACCAAATGGCAAAATGTATGAAGTGAAAATCAAATTGCTTTCTCAGATATCAAATCGCAGAAGCGCGTCTACATGGCGCTGATACGATTCTCCTCATCGTAGCCATGCTCTCACAAGAACGTCTTTCAGCATTATACAACTACTCAATCTCCCTCGGGATGGAACCACTCGTAGAAGTGAACAACGCAACTGAAATGACCCGCGCTCTCACCCTCGGAGCCAAAGTGATCGGAGTGAATAACAGGAATTTGCATGATTTTAATGTGGATATGGGTACGACGAGCAGATTAGTTGATATGGTTAAAGATAAAGGAATTGTATTTTGTGCGTTGAGTGGGATTAAAGGAAGTGAGGATGTGAAGGTTTATAAGGAGGAAGGTGTTAATGCTGTTCTTGTTGGTGAAGCGTTGATGAGGGCGGAGGATACTAAAGCGTTTATTACGGATTTGTTGCAGTGGAATTGATTGTATGTATGTATGTAAAGACTCAGACATATGAATGCCATACAGTGTCTCGTTTACTCAGACTGGAACAGAAACAGAGACTCTTTGCGAGGATACATAAATATCCAGCCATCCCCTCGTGAAAAGCACTCACCAGACATGTCGACGTCCTCGGAATCTCAATCTCAGTCTGTCAGCGCACCAGGACCTCTCTCGCGTTGGCAAGTTTCGATGTTGACGATTCCAGTGTCTGCTGCTCAGGCTCAGAGTACGAGTAGTACTACCAGTGCTCCTTCGAGTCCTAGTGCGACTCCTAGTATGGGTTCAACTGATGATGGCGGTGAAAATGTTTGTTATGATTCCTTGTGAGTTTCCCCATAATCCCTCTAACCCTGGGGTTGACTCGTGTTAGGGGTCAAAGAGTCGGATGTGAGGGTGGTTCATGGCCAAGTCCAGCTAGGATTATAGCCGTCGTAGTCCTCGGTGAGTGATAAACAATATTTTTGCATCTTGTCTGATACTGATAAACTAATAGGCGTCGCAGTGATATGGTTCATATACGCACTTTACCGTCTCCGTCGACGAGCAATCGCACGTCGAAACGCAAAGGCCGCGACGGATAGTTCCGCCAGTTCCGCTCCCGGTTCCGGTTCTTTACCTTTACCAGTTGCGTATACGGTGAACCATCGTGCTAATCGGTCTCATCGACGGCCTGGGATCAAGAATATGTTCAAGTCCGAGTCTCGAATTCAGAGTCAGAGTCAGAGTCTGAATCCGAGTCCTTTGAGACATGGGATTGGGAATGCGTCGGAAGTTACGCTTGTTTCAACTCCTGTAAGTATTAGTTTATTTTTTTTGTACGAGTTTAGTTGAGTCGATGTGTGTATAGGATCCGGTGTATTTGGTGCCAGTGGACAAGTCGAAGGAGATGTATGTGTAGATTAACAGACTACTGGTTGTACAATTACGTTAGATCAGATCTTCAACGACATTCTTTTCATCATGCTCGTCTTCTTCTTCCCCTCCTTCTCAATCGTCTGTTTATAATTCTTCGTAAGTAACCAAGGCATAACATCTCCACCCCTCTCATCAACCAAAACCTTATCAATCTTTCCCTCGTCATTTCGCTGAAATTGATACACACCCGTCTGTAAAATCTTCATCCTACGCACATGATCGACTCTGACGTCGAAACTATTTGGGAGCCATTGATTAAATACGGATCGTATAACGATATGCTCCAGAGTAGGTTTCGCTCGTGCGAATTCCAAAGCAGCGGATTTGAGCGGTAGGTCGTTTGATTTATGGCATTTGGTGATTGAGAGACGTTTGAGGTTTGGGAGGGAAGGTTGGGAGAGGAAGTTTGTTAGGTCTTGCTGTATCATCCGATGAGTATACAAATCAAAATGATATGAATGTTAATGACCATACCAAATGAAAATTATCCTTTCCTCTCGTCGAACAAATCACTTCGAGATCTTCCAACTCCCCACACCGTCCCTCAAATAAATCACTCAGAAATCCAGAATGAGTGTATACAACCTCATCCAACTTCTTATCCTCCGAAAGATCAATCCATATACTGAATTTCCGTACATTCGGAAACGTATCGAGGTATCGTTGGAAATGCATCAGATATGCACCACAATACCCTTGACTCGTCAATGCGACTTGGAGGATACTTTCTCGTCCAACACGCGGGTTAAAGTGAAGTGGGTACGCGGATCCGATTGAAACTAGGTTGAGGCCTCCCACGTCAGATTTGAATAGTTCTTGGATGTTCAAGTGTTTGAGAGTCTGACGATGAGCATGTATGAATTGGGAGAATGAATTTGTTGGGTTTTCGTCAAAGGGGTTGTATATAGATGCGTTTTCGATTGTGAGAGTGTGGAGGTTTGGCCAGCGGGCTTTGGTTAGTGGGTGGATGTTGATTTGACGGAGGGAGTGGAGTGTTGGTCCTCGGTGGCCTAGGACTAGGGTTTGGAGGTTGGGTGAACGATCGATGAGCATTGTCCATAGGGCTTGAGGGAGTTCTTCGGCTTGGAAGCTTGAGGCGGCTGCATTGTGGGGGGGGGGATGGGGTTAGTGTCGTGAAGATGGGAAAGAGATGGAGAACGCACTGTGGGGACGGTTATACTTGTCGCGTCGAAGTTCAGTGGTGAGTGAAAAACTGAGAAGATCGGTGAAGCTGAATAACTAGTATGTAGTTCAGTTAACAGACTGTCTATATAATAGATATACGCATTGATTGATTTACCTCGCTCTCTGGATCAAGAACCTTACAGCCCAAGTTAACCCCAATATGCCTTACCCTCGGACAACTAATAACCCATCACCATCACCATTAGCTTATCTTTCACAACATTATCCAATTCCATAGTATACTCACCACTCACGTAACCTCTTCCACAAACCCCTCTCCGGAACCTCACACCCATCCCAAACAAACCTCTCCAGCGCACCCAAATACGGTAAAAGCCTACCCACATCCCTCGCAAGCTCTTCCTCACCCGCGATATGTTTCTTCGACGCAGTAGCGAGGTACCCCGGTCGAAGCATCACTTCGCGGACACGGGAGGCGATATCAGGTCGTGTAAGTAGGTGACGAACGCGTGAGAGGCTGGTTTTGAGGTTGTGGGATGTTAGGGTGATTGAGAGATGAGGGCGGATTGTTTCGTGGATGTTGTGTGACTGGTAAGTAAGTGGGTGGGTATCAGGTGAGGTGAGGTGAGGAGATGAGGGATGAAGAGGGGAGAACGTACGGTTAGACTTAGGTTGTATGTATCGTTGTTGTTATCGAAATGAGAGATTATTTCTTCTAGGACGTCTAGAGGAAGTGTTGATAATTTATCGGTGCCACTGCTCCCAGTCGTACGCGTTGAACCAGCAACGGGCGTAGTAGGTTCCGAGTGAGATTTGAATGTAGAAGTAATCATGTCAAGGAATTGGTCAACCAGTGACTAGTGATAAAGGATGTCGATAAAGCTGCAAAAGTGATTTCAATGAATACCATACAACTTCAAATTACTTCCCCTTTATACCATCGTATCGAAAAATGTGGCCAAAGCTTTGTTTCGTCCATATCGAGCAAAAACGGTTCGTATTTGGAGAACAATGCAGGTTTTCGTGTGAGTGTTAAAAGGATGGATAGATGGGCGTCAATCAGACGACAATTATCGCGTTGGTTTGAACAAAAAAACATGTCAAGGTTTTTTGTGTTTTGAGGATCTCTTGTTGTGGCGGCAGGCATCACGCGCATGTCAGAAATCAGAACAAGAAGTTCGCCTCAAGCTTCACCGGTAAACCCATTGATTTTCCTAACCTTATGTACCCCATATCTACCCAGTATGTATGTAACTACCTACCTATCTACCCATAATCCCAAGATGTATATACGTGTATAACCCACGAAAATCAAAGAACCAACAGCCCAAACCAAACCGAAAACCATACGAAAACGGAGCGTATCGAACACCACGCCAACCTCCCAAAGCTCGGAGATGGAAGAGGAGAAAACGAGACAATAATGATAATCAGAAAAAGAGAAAATCAGAAAACTGTGTATGTATCATACGTATAATAGCAAATCGATAACAAACGCAAAACAAACGACCCCAAAACCGTTCTATGACCATAAAAAGCCCAAGCAGCTTGTATCCTGCACGAAAAAAAATGTATACCTTAATCTCTATGTGTCGTTTTCTAAGTGATAAATCGGAGACGTCTGCGCATTACGCAGAGACGCCCTCCCAAAACGGATCCTCGAGAAGTTCCTCCGCAGTCGCTCTGTTCTTCGGGTCAAGACGGAGACAGCGCTGCATAAACGCAGACGTTTTTTGTAGCTGGTCTTGGTCCAAGACGCCAAAGTTGGTCAGGATCTTAAGAATCGGGTGACTGAAGTGGGGAGGGCGAGATTTTAGTTGACCTAAGTAAGGTAAGATTCATGAGCTTGACCATTGCGTTGCGTTAGGGTAGAACACTTACAAGAACCGTCGAAATAGGTCGAAGCAAGACCACTAACTTCGAGTTGCTCGCGTTCGAATTTCTCATCTGTGAAACACATCATGCGCCATAGATGACCGCCAACGGTATCCAGGGAATGTTCCGAGAATGACCGTCTTTTGAACAACTGACGACCAGAGAGGAATTCAAATACCTGGTGTAAATGATGTCAGTTAGTTCTTCATGGGAGAGGTCACAAGGGGATTCACCAAGCAACCAAAAGTCCAAATATCGACTTTTTCGTCCCACGGACCACGAAGAAGAGTTTCGGGAGCTCGCAGTGCTTCTGCGGTGATCTCATCAGCTGTTGGGTCACCAATGAATTGAGCTAGTCATAGAATTAGAACATGATGACCGCATATGCTATACTTTTAAAACATATACTTACCGTTCCCGAAATCAGAGATAACAAAGGTCCGATCAAGTAGTTCGGGGACAGAGGGGATGGGAAGGGGTTCTTTCGCGGGAATAGAAGTCCAGTCTGAGGAGCCCCTATCGAAGAGGATATTGTCGTGTTTAAGGTCAGTATGCACGATGCCCTGCTTGTGCATAGTATCGAGGCCTTTTAGGGTATGTAAAAGGATTCGCTTGGCGAGAGATAAGGGAAAACCATTACGTGCGATGGCTCGCTTGAGATGTTCCACGTCGCCTCCAAAGACGTCAGTAACGAGGCAGAGGTGTGGACCGGTGTCAACTTGACCAGGGTGAACAAAATTGGAGTGAAGGGAGAGGCAGTGGCCAGCCGCCGGAGAAACTGTGGTCAACTTGCGTAACACGTCTAGTTCGGGCGTGATACCCTCGTTGACAAGCTGCGTCGCGAACCCAGTGAGCACCTTGATTGCGACGTCCTTCTCAGCGCTGAGAAAAAGGCGTTTTAGAAAGACAACACAATAGCTTTTTCTTTTGATTCGAGATTTACGTTTGATCCCTAGCGAGCCAAGTGCTGGAGTACATTCCCCACCCAAGCTTCCGTTGGACAGCAAACTGACGACTAGGACCAAGAGCGTCGCCAGAATTGATTCGACAAAAGCCATAACCATCGTGAACAGAAAGAGCTAATGGCTCTTCTACAGCCTCAACAGCATAGAAACGACGTGAAGAGAAAGAAAGAGAGGAAGGAAAAGCTCTTGGAATACGACGAAGCATGGTTGGGTGAGGAAGAGAGACCTGAGAGAGGTGTGGGGTGTGGGGTATAGCATTTAAATAGGATCCCCATCAAACCTCGGTTCTCCTGTCAAGAACTCCTGAATAAATTTTCTCGCCTTGTTCGGAACGGTTTCGGATGTATCCGAGAATGCCGGCTGCATGCCGCGGCAAAATTAGCGCACGTGCTCTTCGACCATTTCTCTGTACGCCCACCATGCTCAGCCTGAGGAGTGCTGCAAAACGACAGTTATCGAGGCGTTTTATTTCAGTAGCTATGTCTTATTTTACTTATCATATACGCTACTCATTCTTTCTCAGTCAAAGGCAGCAACAACACCTTTTCAACGTTCAACTCAATTGCTTTCTCGAGCTGCTGCTTCTGCTGCTGCTTTACGTCCAAGATTTACTAGTCCTCCGCAAGAACATCCTTCAACAATTACTTTTTCTCCTTCTGAAACAACAGATGACTTGCCTATCTCAAGTATGGACGATAAGAGAGTGGCTGTAGGCTGGGACACCCGTACTTGGTCACGTTTGTGCGTATCTCTTCATTCAAATGACCTGGTCCTCATTCGTCTGTTGTAGTCACCATATGTGGCTCCGAGATCACTGTAGATGCTCGGAATGCTTTCATTCAGTCACAAAGCAGCGACTTGTCAATACATTCGAGGTCTATTCAACTACATGAAATTCCATGCCGAAATGTACACTAATACTTGATCAGATACCTGCCGATATTCGACCAATCCACGTGGAGTCAAAACTTGAGGGGCTAGAGGTTACATGTACGCCCTCGACTTCATTAATCTGTCGTCCAAGCTCCTTATCTTTCTTTCCATGGCCATCCAATTCACCTCATGTCTCCTTGTATCCTTGGTCATGGCTACGCCAAAACTCTTACGACCCTCCACTGCGACAATCTGACCCTTCTACAGAGTGACTATCTCCTCAAACTTGAACTTGCCAATATTCCCTCAATATATATTCTGTTTGTAATATCAGAAAAATCTTGTGGGGCTCTAAACTCGAGCAATCCCCTCCTACGGCAAAATATGAAGATGTTATACAGGATGATGGCCATGGGTTGTACAAGTGTTTACAGAACATTGTATGTAGGGGTTCATTCTCTGTGTTCTAGGCTGAAACTGACACTTCATCTCAGGACCAATTTGGTTTCTCATTCATTACCGGTGTTCCTCCGACAACTGAAGCCACTGAGAAACTCTCGGAACGAATAGGCTTCATTCGCGAAACTCAATGTAATTGACCCTTCCCTCGAATCTATTAAGCACACTTTCTCACTTCGAATCTCACACACACAAGATGGAAAGTTCTGGGAGTTCACTTCCGATCTGTCAAAGGGTGATACAGCATACACGACAATGGCTCTCGCTGCACATACCGATAATACCTACTTTGTACGTCGGTCCGACTTTCCGCTTCGCTTCCTCTCACCCCCCCCCCCAACTCACTTGTGCCCTAGACTGATCCTAGTGGTCTACAACTCTTCCATTTACTCTCCCACACGGATGGTTCTGGCGGTTCCACCCTCCTGGTAGACGGGTTCTACGTAGCGTCTATTCTAAAAGAACTACACCCTGAGGTCTACTCAATTCTCACTCGTGTTGCCGTTCCCGCGCATGCTGCTGGCGAACCGGGTTCGCTGTATAAACCTTCCCCTGAGACGGGGTATCCTGTCCTTAGAAGCGACCCTGTCACGAATGAGTTGATTCAGGTAAGGTGGAATAACGATGATAGGAGCGTGATGAGGCATTTAGAGGGACATATGGTGGAGGAATGGTGTGGATGTTCGTCACTTGGTTCATTTTTGGAATGACTGAAATGGTCTGTTCTGGATAGGTATCATGCTATACGAACGTGGAATAGTTTCCTCACCAGTCCTGACTCGGAGTTTTGGGTGCAGCTTACACCTGGTACTGTAGTCGGTGCGTAGTCTCTTTCATTCATTGTTTTTCATGCGAACGACTGGCTTATGATCGATTTAGTCATAAATAATCACCGCGTTTTACATGGCCGTTCAGCGTTTACGGGTAGACGACGCATGTGTGGGGCGTACATTGGCATAGATGAGTATCGGTCCAAGTTGGCTGTTTTGAGTGAAAAGTTCGCTTCGGATTCAGACCCTGAGCTTCGCGTTGAGGGTGATGCGAAGGAAGTTGATAGGAGTGTTTGGAGTCCTCATCTTTGAAGGGTCCCTCCCGGCTTCTTGGACAGAAAATTTCATCCATCGAGGGTTCAACCATGGACAATTACTTCCCACTCATCATGTATCACTAGGTACTGCTGAAGCTTTGATTACTTTCAATTCTTGATGTACTTTTTTTTTCGCATTACACTCTGTCGACTACGCTGCTCCACGAATTTCCTTTAATATGAAACCTTCGAGACCTCCACATAGCCACAACTCCTGCACGCTAGCACCCACGGACCTAAAATCATACGTCCTCTGTTCAACTTGATTGAGTAAATGGCTAACAACCATTTTCCCGTCTGCCATCCTTACATCAATCGACAGCGAGTCATGCACAGTTAAACTCCCGTCTTTGGCCCCAGCGCCTCTCTGACCATCCTTGGCGTACATCTCCGTAAGGTCCTTCACGAGCTCAGGACACTCGAGACACACCAACCCATTGTTAATCGCGTTTCGTTTAAATATATCCCCAAACGAACCAGCGACGACGACAGGTACACCAGCGGATTTGAGCGCTGTAGCAGCTTGTTCCCGTGATGAACCTGTACCAAAGTTGTACCCAGAAACGAGCACGACCCCTCGTTTAGTCAACCCCGTGCTTGTAGTTTCCGTTGGTGGTGGTGAGGAAGAACTGTTGAGTCTCGAAACAAGAGGTGCGAAACTCGGGTCGTAGTTCTCCATCACGACCTCTGCTTGCTGCTCGAGCGTCATGTCGTCCTGGTAGGTGTATTTACCGGGGTAGATGGCGTCGGTACTTACGTTGTCTTGTGGGACGAACAATAAGCTACCGCTGAATGTCGCTGGGAATCCAGGGAGAAGTGGATCTGGTTGCGTGGATGAGAGGGAAGGTTTAGAGGATGAGGTCGCGTCGTCGGTTGATACGGTGAAGATTGGGTTGATGGTTTTTGGTAGGAGGGCTGGGTCAAGGGATGCTGGACCGCAGATGTAGCCTTTGATTGCACTCGCGGCTACGACGGCAGGACTAGCGAGATAAGCCAAGGCTTTAGGATGTCCCATCCGTCCTTTGTAGTTACGGTTGGTAGCGCTTATACCTGTCTGACCCTCTTCAAGCAGTCCTGTACCTAATCCAATACACGGGCCACACCCGGCAGGTAGTACTTTAGCTCCTGCAAGAACAAGAGTTTCCCAATCACCTAAACGCTCTGATTCCTGCTGCACGGCAGAGCTCGCTGCTGCGACGTAGAACTCGACGTTGGGAGACACTTTGTGGCCTTTAAGCACGGCGGCTGCGGCTGCGAGATCGGATACGCGTGAGTTTGTGCAGCTGACGAGGTAGGCTTTTTGGATCGCGATGTTTTGCTGCTCTAGGACTGGGAGAGGGTTTGAGATTTTGACGCTGTTAGGGCCGGAGATGTGGGGTACGAGACTGGAGAGGTCAAAGATGAGATGTGAGGCGTATTCGGCGTCGGGGTCAGATGTCAAGTTCGATGTCCGTAGAGCTTCGAGACGGCGTCGATTTATACGGGGGTGCTCTGGAGGTGGTGGGATAGACGACGAGGATGCAAATGTACGGAATTCGAGTTTCTTGAGTACGTTGTCGTACCATTTGAACAAAGTGTCGTCGACTGGGAACACACCGGCAAGTGCTCCCCATTCGGTGGTCATATTTGCGATTGTAAGACGGTCGTCTACAGGTAATGAAGCTATTCCTTCTCCAGTGAATTCGATTGCTGCGTTAAGCACCTCGTCACGGTTGAATGATCCACAGAGGGCGACAATGACATCCTTTCCGGTAACTCCAGGAGCGAGCTTTCCTTTTAGCTCGACCTTGATCATCCGTGGTACCTGCCACCATGTTTTCCCTGTAGCCCAAAGCGCTGCGGCGTCTGTCCGAACGATAGGTGTACCAACACAACCGACACCTCCGTACATGTTACTGTGACTGTCGCTGGCAACAGTAAGAGTATGAGGAAAGGCATATCCTTCTTCAACGAGAACCTGGTGACCGATACCTCTCCCTGCAGGATAAAAGTCGATATTGTTCCGACGTGCAAAGGCCTCAATGGAAGCATACTTTGCGAGATTCTTGGAAGATTTGTTCTGCACGTCATGATCCAAAGTGAAGACTGGCTGAGACGGATTGTGAACTTTTGTAGCTCCAATTGACTTGAATCTATAGAACGAGATATTCGTTGAGTCCCTTTGAAACGAACTGAGAGAAAATACAGACTTGCTAATGACTGGACCAGTATTGTCGTGCGTCATGACATGCTCTGGTCGTATCATAACATAGTCGCCTGCTTTCACGACCTTTCCTTCTGCAAGACCGACTGCGTACTTTTGTACGACCTTTTCGATTACTGTTTGAGGGACATGAGGTCTATTGCTGACTACCGTCGCGAGAAATCTCGCTGAGAGAGGCCTCCAAGGCTTCCCCAACCGCGGTATCATCGATCAGGCCTGCAGGTTCGATTGAGAAGGTGTTTAGTTGCTATTTCACTTTCATTTTCCACGCCTGCAGCGAATGTCTTTTCTCTCTCTCAATTTTGATGATACGAAGGCTATGAATGGAATTCTTTTTCGGTTTATGTCTATAGAACATGCACTGCAGCTCGGTATATACTATGTTTCTTTGTGCAAATGTGAAAGTGGTTCAATCAAATAGACTCGGCATCATTGGTGGAACAAACACCCCTGCAGAACCACCTATGTACCGCCGTCTGATATTTTCTTGCCAATTCTAAAATCTCAAGAGAAGCTGCCAGCTGTCAGTAAGGATACTAAATTCAGTACTTTCGACAGAGTTTTCTCTATTTTCTATGTAAAAATTTGACGGAGAATGTACATAATCGACATCGGCACTATCGGAAATGTCGGCCGAGTAGTGAAACAGTTTATGACTCCGAGGCGAAATTTTTGTAAATAAACCATCTCTCTCCTGTTCAAACACCATGGCTTCCTTCGCATCTCGTTCTGCTTCTCAAGCTCTTCGTGCTGCCTCACGTCGCACACCACGCGCTTTGAGCTTCATCAAGCCTCAGGCAGCTTCATATTCTCTGTTGGCTAAAGCAGCTGCCGCAAAATCTGCACAACGATCTTCCATTGAGGTGTGTATTATGTTTTTTTATTTTACTCATTCGCAACTTGGTTGTAACTCTACCGTCTTTGGTAGGGCGCTCGTGGCATCAAAACCCTTGACTTTGCCGGCACAAAAGAAGTAGTGTACGAACGAAGCGACTGGCCTTTGGCTAAGCTCCAGGATTACTTTAAAAACGACACCCTTGCTCTCATTGGCTATGGATCCCAGGGACACGGCCAGGGCATGAACGCCCGAGACAATGGTCTCAACGTAATTGTGGGAGTTCGAAAGGACGGGGAGAGTTGGAGGCAGGCTATTGAGGACGGCTGGGTAATCATTTTACATCTGTGTTAAATTCACACTACTAACTAACTATATTCATTCAGGTGCCCGGAGAGACACTTTTCCCCATCGAAGAGGCCATCAACAAGGGCACTATCATCATGAACCTTCTTTCCGATGCCGCTCAGTCCCAAACTTGGCCTCAGGTCGCACCTCTCATCACAAAAGGCAAGACGCTATACTTTTCGCATGGATTTTCCGTCGTCTATAAAGACGATACCCACGTTGTCCCTCCTCCCGACGTCGATGTCATCCTCGTCGCACCAAAAGGCTCTGGCCGAACCGTTCGCACTCTCTTCCAAGAGGGTCGTGGCATTAACTCCAGCATTGCCGTTTGGCAAGATGTCACTGGCAAAGCCAAGGAGAAAGCTATTGCCCTCGGTGTCGGTATCGGTTCCGGATACATGTACGACACCACTTTCGAGAAGGAAGTTTACTCCGACCTGTACGGTGAACGTGGGGTGGTAAGTTTTCAAATTCAAATCCACTTCAACATCTCATCATCTTGACATCTTCGCTATTCCCTTTCTAGCTTATGGGCGCTATCCGTAAGTAGCGCGTCTAATTCAATCAATTGCGCGCTCATAATTTCTATCCAGGGTCTCTTCCTTGCACAATACCAAGTTCTCCGTAAGAATGGACACACCCCGTCGGAAGCATTCAACGAGACCGTTGAAGAAGCTACTCAATCGTTATACCCCTTGATTGGACAGAAAGGGTAAGACGGGCATTCTTTCATCTTTCTTCATTTAAAAATGACTCGCGGATTATTGAATTTAGTATGGACTACATGTACAACGCATGCTCTACCACTGCCCGTCGTGGCGCTCTTGATTGGGCGCCTATCTTCGAAAAGGCAAACGTGCCGATCTTTGAGCAGCTCTACGAGAGCGTCCGAAATGGTACCGAGACCCGCAAGTCGCTCGAGTTCAACGGTCGGAAAACATATCGCGAGGATCTCGCCAAGGAGCTAGAGGTCATTAATAACCAGGAGATTTGGCGCGCAGGTATGTTGCTTCTCCAATTTACTTGATGTTATGATGTGAATACTTCGTTGTTTAGGCAAAACCGTACGATCTTTACGACCAGACAACAAACCGGAGTAAAGTGATTGCTCTTTTACATGTACATCTATATTAGCACATTTAAAATTTACTCTTTACAGAGTGCATGCATCCTTGATTTAATATCGTTGGAACGTTGGAATCTTGAGATCTAGATATGTTTTTGATGAGTCACACTTAATTTGGAAGGCCAATTGCCACTGTGTGGCGCACGACAAACCTTGCAGACTCTTAAATACCTTTACGCGAGAATGGCGCAACACTTTTCAAGCCTTGGGCGTCCACGATGTACAATTCCGACCGTTCTGAGTATACTATCTCGTCTGACTCTCCGCTTTCTCAATGTGACTCAGATGCCCGTGGTAACTCTGACAGTGACTCCTGGGAGGCCCACCCACTGTATGGTGTACTACACAGTAGTGAAGCCGATTGCTCGACATGCAATATATTTGTGGCACACATCCGCGAATATAAATCTTCCCCAACGATTGGATTTGAAAGGGCTCTCAATGAGTATCACAGTAGGAGCGACCGAGACTATTTTGAAGGAGTCGCCGAAGGACGTCGGCTTGAAAAGGCAGAACGTGGATGTCCAGAGGAGTGCAACTGCCGTACGAAGCTGCGACTTATAGAGCAGGTCCTGCGCGGGGATTTTTCCGTGGCTCAAGATTCTTCTCAAGCTTCTAACTTTGCCAAGAGCTCGGGTGTTCCAAAACATGCTGATGAAGTCGGAGATAGCATTGTATTAGCTGCGGAGCAGCAGGATTCGAAATTGCAGGCCCAACTTGAACCTGAGGTCTCCACGAGCAATCAGACCTTGCTCCCAGGTGGCTCGTCCTTAACAGCGATTCCGAGCTATGCGCTTGTCGCTGGCAGTACCCCCGCTTCGAATGGTGTTGTCGTACCGGCGGCCAATTCCAGCATCCGACGACCTCCAGCATCCCTGCCATCTCGTCCTCCTGTTACTCCGACTACAGCTGCTACGACTCAAGGACCCACATATTCCGTGCCCTCTGCTTACTACGACACCTATCTGTTCCATCCCGGAGTCGAGCAGCATCTTAATCTGCTATTTCGAGCGGCTCATGGAGGTGACGAGCGAGCTTTACTCAAAGTCAAACAGTTGTGTACAGAGGCGCATGCAACCCCTTCGGAACACAAAACTTTCGGCATGCGGTTCGTGTTGTCCCGCTGGCGTAACCCCGCTGCCCTCGCTCAGGCTCAGGCTCAGCAGGCGTACAATAGAAATCAACGAGGACGCCCGGCGAGCTTGTACAGTGGCAGCACCGGCATCGTTAATCCCAGGTCTGATGACCCACCCGAAGTCTGGTGGGAATACCTCCGTGTTTACAAGGCGTCTCCTTGGCCTCGTGGGGTACGTGCAGACCCAAACGGTGACCCCAACTTATCAGATGTAAAAGCCCATCGCATCTTTCAGAGAGTCCGGCCTGCGAATTGTGCCTCCACAGTTCGTACGGAGTTCACGCTCTCCATGCTGGCTATTTTCACTACTCCAGGCAGATATGCCCAGCTTATATCTGACCTTGGTCTCACTATCACCGTACCTCCTTTGTACGTTGCCTACCATCCAACCACACCTTCTACCATTACCGAAGAAGATGTGGCGCGACATTACGCGTATTGTGGGATCACCATTTCTGAAGCGGAAAACGAGATTGCGCCGTGGGCCACAGAGTATGGCTCAGGACCAAAGCACACCTAGTCTCATGTCATAATATATTTCTCGCTTGATTTACATATGCCAACTTGTATACTTACTACAATTTTTTGCGCGACCTGCATGTACATACAGTGATTGAGATGTTTCACAAACAGATTGTCATTCAATCTATTACAGCTTTAGGTACGCCAGTATGTCTGTGCAAAGTCATGTATCTTATCTAACATGACAGTGATGTAGGACGTTTCGTTCAATAGCGCCTCGAAATGTTTGATAGCCTCCTCTTCTGTTAAATCCAACCGGAACTTCTCCTGTATTTGTTCATGGACATCTCGATGCTTGATGTCAGGGATATTTGCATCTACCATAAGCGCAACCAAGTTCAGAATGAGATTCGCACTCTTCCGCAATATAGTGAAGGCAGTGAAGCAGAAATTCTTGAATCGTGCGTAGTGCGGAGAGTTGGCGCCTCCCATCCCATCTACCATTTCTTTGCAAACCTTGACAGCTGGCGGGAAGGGTTTAGGATCGCGCCCGAGAATGTATCCAAAATCTACATGAAAGAAATGACCTAGCCCGGTTGATTATTAGTGATATCGGTGACCTAGGAGGCTCAAATTACGCAGCATACTCACCGTCAGGAGCGACGAGTAGATTATCCAGATGCCGATCTCCCACACCTAGTAGATAGGTAACGACACAATAACCAGCTACAGCAGATATCATTCAATGGGTGCGCCACACTGTAAGAGAAATCAGGGCTCACCGCAACTCCGGACAAAGGTGTCTATGACACCGGGTTCAATCCCAGACGTTCCGACACTGCCTTCGTCAGGATAATTTGCCCTCAGATATTGCAGTACGTTTCCGTGTTCGCTGACGATAGTCGCTATAGTCTTGCTCGGTATGAATTGCGCCATCCCTTGCAACGGACCTGTCGCCAACACATCGTAAGGGCTCAGTTTCAAGTCTAAGTTCTCCTGCCGAAGCAGCCGATCCATCAACGTGAATAGCTGTATTACGAGCTGGTCTTGCCGCATATCGTCCCCATCCTTGAATATTACAGGAAATTCAGAACCGTCGGAACATTGGAAGTACAGAAGGAGAGGATAGAGATTGGACTTGAAAACGGAGGATTTCTCTGCAATGATACCGGTAACCTCGATGCGCGCATTGAGAGGTAATGGGAGTGGAGGCATTGCATTGAGATTATTCTTGGAATCCGCTAATATAGCTTGTAACCTTTCCTTTTTCTTGATGCTCGAATCTTTAGACGTGCGTAGTTCTCTGGCACGTTTTGCTAAAGTCTCAACCAGTTGTCCTTGTCGACGCAGCAGCTCACGTCGCTCTGACCCGTTTTCAGCCTTGGGGATGGAATTAACGAATGCCGGTGAACAAATGTATGAGATAGTTACCTCGAGGATCTTGTTCATGAACTTGAAAACCACTCGACCATACATTTTGGATATCACTTTGTCTTCTAATGCGACCTCAACCATGAGATACCAGTACAATCTGTTCCCCAACACCTGATTCTGCACTCCCCGAGAAATAAGGAAATCTGTCAGTCCACTGTCGTCATATGATATTGCATTGGCAGCGGATCGAGAAGAGCGCTGGTCTGAGGCCGCACTTTCGAACTTCAAAGCTTGTACCAACTGTAAGAGATACAGTAACAATTCCTGGACAAGTACCTATGGGTAAACACACGAAGCTCGCAAAAGAAGAGGGGAACACACCTCATCATCGGCCCTTGCCAACTGCCTGACCGCAAACGCTCTTACTCGAGAATCCACTGTTCCGGGGCCAAGCAGTTCTAGCGCATCGTCCGTATCGATCTCTGTCCATTGCGGGAGTAATTCCTCGACAGCCTGCTTAACTTCTGACGGATCCCGCCATGTTACGGCCTTAAGGAACTTCGTCAGGCCGCGCTTGTCTCGGGCAAGATAGAAACGGAATTTCCAGATCAAGTCTTTCTCTTCGGGACTCAATGGCTGACTGGGAGCGTAATTGAGAATTTCCTGAAACGATCAATTAACTGACGGTCTGAAATTGCAACGACTATGCTCTTACCCCGATATTATCTCTGTCTTTCGCGTTAGGCTTGAGTTCTCGATCATACGGTCCACTGCGGTGACTCCGAACAAGCCGACGATGCTTGTCCTCTACAGGGTTCTCGCGAGCAATCTCAGGGTCAAGGACGCTCCACAGATGTAAATCTGCCGTAAACGACGCTGTTGGGACAATCGGGGTCTGAGGGGGTTGAGGAGGTAAAGTGGAGGTCGACGGGAGACTGGGAGCTTCCTGCTCTGCTTTGTTAGTTTCCGAGTCATGAAGTGCATGGCTGCACTGAATGCGGCTTACTGGTTCACTGAATATGACCGGGAAGTCAAACCGAGGTAGGTCAATGTAAAGGAAGAGGTTCTCGGATTTCTGAGCTTCAGCCTGACAGGTTATAGTGTGGTCAAAGATATAAATTCGACTTCGTCTGCTCAACGACGTACTGCATGAATCTCCTCCATCTTGCGGAAGGTCATCTTATCCAGCCAGTCAGATTTCTGTAGATCCCCTCGTTCGTATTTCTTCACGAGCTAAACACGAACATAGTTCAGCAACTCGATTCATTAAAGTATATGTATATCCTGGACTTACCTTCTCTAAACGGCCCATTTCATCCCTTACACCTAGTTTGCTTGGAGTAGTTGTTTCGACCGAACCGTCTGCTTCGATTCCTGGCCATAATAGCAAGCGATGTTTGCCACGACGTAAAGTCCTTTGTTGAATGGGTGAGTTTACTCTTGAAGGGCAATGCAATGACCAGAACGTACCACTTCTTCCCAAACAGACGAAACGTTGTTCCTCCAACCGGTGTAGCAGCTCGTGGACCAGCAATGTCCCACACCGTGAAAGTGATCTGTGCACTCAGAGGAAGGTCGCAATATCTAACGGGGAATGTGATCCACTCGTTCCAACTGTTGATTCTGTATCAGTTTCCTGTCCGGAAATATCTCAGTTGATAGAGCGCACATATACGAATTCTTGAATGCTTTGAAGGACGTGCGAAAAGGGATCGTAAGAGGCTTGTTGTCCGCGATGAGTTGGCAAGTGACATAGAGATCTGAGAGTACCCTTGAGCTCTGAGGTTATTTCGAAACCAGTTCAAAGGAATTAAGAGGCTCACGGTGACTGTACGCCATGAAATTTGAGTTCTGGGTTGTCCAATAATTCCGTGAAAGACCTTGGTTGACGGTTTCCTTCTAATTGGGATCTGCGACATTGAGATGAGCAAGTAAAGTTATGGAGATGCGACGTTGAGAGTACATTCGAATGGTGACTGGTAGCTTGAGATCGGATAATTTTGCGAACGTGAAGTCATCTCTACTATCTTTGTCCATAGCTATTAGCGACCACCGGAAGGCAGAAAGACTGGGTCAAGCTCTAAGTCCTGCAACGACGTCCTGAGGCCTGAAGAGTATCAATTGGGTAGGCGCTTGAAGACCATGAGCGCTTATTTTACCACGATCAGCCAAACTCGACTCTGCTACCACTTATTATTGATAAGGCTCAGGTTACTTCGTACACCTTTTGATTCGTATATATACAGTTTAAAGAAGCATCTAAGGAAGCACTAGGATTTTGGCCTTGCATCTTCTATCCCCAGGATTTCAAATATTTTGTCTTCGAGTTCTCCGACAGTGTGCAAATCGGTGTTGAGACTAGTCATGAAGTACGCAACATTTCCTAGAGTCCGAAAATGTACTCCGTAAGGAGCACCTCCAGGCGAAGTCGTCAGTTTGTCGGTATTATTCACAGATAGGATGGGTCGGAAAACGGATTCTGCAGAGTTGGACGTATAGCCTGACCGAATACATATTAGCTGAGTCGAACATTGTCAAATAGCAAATCTACACGTACCTCCTTGAGAGTCTTTCAACTTGATCGCCAATACAGTCCCCAGAGCCATTGCTTCCTCTACTGAGGGAAGTTTTGATACAGTACTGAGGAAATCAGGATGCCACAAGCTCCATACTGAAGATGTCCCACTCTGTGGATTCTGTTCTCCCTGTTGTAAACGTTTGTTCCAGTCGAACATGTCCCAGTTTTCCTTTGCCTGCAGGTGCGTAGAACTTTCAGCAACTTGTTTGATCAAGCGCAGCGTCTCGTTGGCGACCTCACATCCGATAGCATGAGCTGTATACGAATGTCCATGCAGCAAAGCGTCGGCTTTGTTTTCACTATAGAACGCTTCAAAAATCGACTTCGAAGCGAGCGTTGCGGCTAGAGGGACTAGGCCGCCCGTGAGGATCTTGGCGTGCACAGAAATATCTGGGGTTACACCTAGGATAGATGATGTTGTTTCTACACCGAGACGGTATAACCCGACGAACACTTCGTCGAATATAACCGGGAGACCTGACCACGAAGAGCTTGCACCTGCGTCATTTCCGCGTACGACGTCAATGAGAGCGCGCTGGAAGAGCGGGTCAACAAAAACCATGCCCCCAGCCCCCAGAACCAATGGTTCGAGCACCAGTGCACCAAGTTTGAGGCCTTGTCGCTCAATTTTTGCGAGAACATGTGTGATATACTGGATATACTGAGTGTACAGCGGAGAGTTCAGGCGACTTTGGACATCATAAGTCCATGAAAGCGACTTCATCTCGACCATTGACGGACCTTTGTCACTTGACGTAGGGGGTATACGTACCCACACTTTTCCTTCTCGTATGGAAATGGAAGGGGGGTCAAGCCAGAAGCCTCTCGCGTTGTGCCACTCGCATGTATAAACACCATCTCCCTCTTCACAAGCATCCATAGCACCAATGGTATCGCCATGATAGCTGCCTTTCAATCCCAAAACACCCAACGATTTCTGGTCCTCCCTGGAAAGAGTGTTCGATGACTTCTTCGAGAACGCTCTTAATGCCATTTTCAACGCAATTTCCATTCCAGTTGAGCCGTCATCGGAAAAAAATGCACGCGAAGCCCAGCCCTTTCCAGGTCCTTCATGCACAAGGTTTTCAGCGAGCTTCAGTGCAGGGAGATGGGAGGCCTTGGGGAACATGACATGCCCGTAACGTCCAGCGGCTCTGGCAGCTGCGAGTGTGAGTGCCGTGTTGGTATGTCCAAATGTTTGAGTCCACCAGGATGCGGACCCGTCAAGCTGAGGCTGCAGAAGTGAGGTCTGATTTTGAGTTGCCGAATCGTTATGAGAGGCAGCGACACTGAAAAAATCTGAGTAAGCGCTGTCTATGACGGTGACATCCTTCTCTTCTTTGATTGTTCCATGTTGCACGAAAGGCCACCAGATAGTATCCATAGTTCGGCGGGGCATGGATTGCAGTTCCTCTATACGCCGTTGATGACACGTGTCTAAGCGCTGCAATATCTCTGTTATTTCGACGCTGCTTAAAAGCGAATCGTAGTAGTGGTTCGTGGAGGAGTGGTTGGCTGTAGGATCCGCAAGACGGTCCGGAGGAGGTTCAACGGAGGACACCAGCACCTCACGATCCGCAAAATACTCCTTGAGATATTCCCAATTTCGATAGTAGTTGTCACGGAAAAGGAGGATCGAGTCCACGATGAAACCACGTAGGACGAGCGTTTCGTAGGCAGAGATGGTGGTAGAGATGCCACCTAATTTTGAATCACCAATAAGGATAGTCGGCAGAAAAAGAGGACGATAGGCTTCAACTTGGGTGATTCCGGATAAGGTGGGACTGTGGACACCTTTCAGCGAACATCAGGCCTTCAAAATCAAACGACAAACGCCGAGCCTCACTAGAAAACGCTAATTCTCACCTCCAGCAGTCTCCACGTACATGTTTGAGTAGCCACGAGAATGAAAAGCACAATCTCGGACATGACTAGCAATAGCATTAACAAAAGTGCTGTTCGAAGGTACCTGCACTCAGATTAGCTGTATTGGACTGGGTAAAATACTAGTTACTGACATTATTCTGGTTATTGAGTTTTTTGCTAACGTCTGCATTAGCCATTTTCACGGCAAGATGTGGACTGACAGGGTCCTGGTATCGATACAGACATTCCGTGAAGACGCGTTCTTTGAAAGTAGAAGTATAGCGTTTTATGTGTCTAAAGCCCGCGATCAAATAACTATGGCAATAAAAAGAAAAAAAAACACTTACCCATCGTCTGCGTCTTCTGGTGGACCTGTGCTAACAGGCTTCAAGTAATGAACATCGGTATTGTTCGCAGCCGAACCACGGACGAGAGCGGTAGTCAAAATTGTCTTTCCAACATCGGTATTAGCACCAAATATCTGATGAACGCGAAGATTTTTGAACAAGAGAGACATCCACACAAGCTGCCTGATCCCTACTCACGAAGAGCGAGAGAAGAGCGAGAGGGTACGAGCTCCTGGTACTTGGTCTGGGGCAAGTGTTTGGTCGCGCTGCTCTAGGCAGCTTCGGCATCTCTTGATGGGGGCACGACATCCACAAAAACTTGGTCGACATGTCTCTTCAACTTCAAAGCTTCAAGCTTCAAGCTCAAGCCTAACTACATTGAAAACCTATTATTGCGTTTTCTCGAGCTACATACATGATACATCACATATTCCCGCCTTAGCCTGTGACTATGTATGTAAGACGAAATTGTCAAGCGGCCGGCTCGGTATAGCTTTCGAAGATTCCACCGCCACAATCTGAGACGGTCATTCTCGCTTTCAAGTGTTCTACGATGTCTCCAATAAATGGCTCTGCATTTCTCCAACATCTTATCGCGCAGACACGGCAGAATGTAGACTTTCTTATTTCTCAGAACCAAATTTCTCCAGCGGCTGGCCGAGAGATTCTTGATCGTCTTCCTGATCCTGTAGCTGCGTTGACTAGTCGAACGTCAAGTCTTCTCATTACTCCTCCAAGTCCTAGACCTCCTTCGCCCACTGGCTACCAGCCAGGATCTCGAGATTATTCTGAGCCCCCTCCTGGTGCTGTGCGCGCGAAGGCGCTTTGGGGTTATAATGAGGACGGGCAGGTAATGTGTATGACTTTTCACCACTTGCCTAGGTCACTCACCTTTCATAATAGGATCCACAAGATCTTACCTTTCATGCGGGAGACGTCATCGAGATAGTTCAAGAAACCAACGTGGATTGGTGGACGGGCAGATACAAAGGGCGAGAAGGGCTGTTTCCCTCAAACTACGTTGAGAAACTTCCACCTGTATCTCTTCCTCCCCGACCTTCACCTTCACCTCGACCATCCTATGATACACCACCACCTATCAGCCCGCCTCCCACTGCACCCTCGTATCCGTCATACGCTCCCAGTTATGCTCCCTTTTATGCACCGCCTCCCGGGCCTCCTGGTGGATATCAAGGACCGCCCCCTCCGAACCCATCTTATTCTCCGTATGCTGCACCCCCTCCTGTACCCGTCTCGGCTGCACCACCTCCAACAGTAATTGAACCACAGAAGAAGCCTAGTAAGTTCGGTGGACTAGGAAACACGGTATGTCTTGATTTCTCTTGCGTTAGACACAACAATGACCTCGTCTAGCTTGCCCACTCTGCTGCAGGCGGTGTGGGTTTTGGAGCCGGTAAGTTTTCGTCACATTTGACTGCATTGCATACTGAGCGTTTTGTTTCAAGGTTCTGCCGTTGGCAGCGGTATCATCAATTCAATATTCTAGGTAAGATAGTTGAGAATTCGTCGTCAACTCATGGAACTCTTTATGTACATCTATAAACTTGATCGTTGTATAACGAAATCCTACATTTCTGTTGTT
This sequence comes from Omphalotus guepiniiformis, assembly GCA_028554645.1. Lineage (NCBI taxonomy): Eukaryota > Fungi > Basidiomycota > Agaricomycetes > Agaricales > Omphalotaceae > Omphalotus > Omphalotus guepiniiformis. The sequence goes on from JAQOOI010000050.1 coordinate 44,804, forward strand.
AAACAAGGTGTACTACACTTGATACTGATAGTCTTGTTTGTTGCCATTGGACTGTAGCAATAGAGAACAGCCGTGCCGTTGTGTGATCTTTGGTTTCTTCTTCTAAATGTCTCTACCACCAGAGCTCAAGGCTGCGGAATCTATATGGTCAACAAACGGACACGGACTGCCTGAACAATGTCTGGAAAGATTACATTTATCAAAGGAACCTGATACTGTGGTCATCTCTACATTCAAACTTGGGTGTGCTCATCAGCAAAACCTACGTAAACATATAAAGGATTATTCCATACAGTATTTGTTATAATTGAGAAAATAATATGTCTTGATTTCAAGGGTATTATAGCAAGACCCCCTGGATTGGAATGTTATTGGGATTCCATGAAATGATAGCAAGTCTTGTAATGAATAACAGGAATTATTACATATTCTAGGGAGTACTACAGACATTATTGAAGGAATCAATGTATTTTAGATGTTAGAATACATAGTGGGTTTATAAGACATAGTGAGTGTTATAACATGTAGTGAGTGTTATAAGACATAGCGAGTGTTATAACATGTAGTGAGAGTCATAAGACATAGCGAGTGTTATAACATGTAGTGAGTGTTATAAGACATATGATGGGCTTCGTAAGGTAGTCTTGTTCACACTGAGGCATGGTGTCCAGGCAACATATGCGGCACATCTCAGCTGCTCTAGTATGTCCTTCTTCCTTTCTGCACAACAAGGTCTAATATCTTTCACAGCTTGTCACACTCATTACTATCCCAATTACTACGTCTGAGATAATCAACGAATTTACTACGAAAATATTCCATCAGTGATACAAGCTGCTGAACATCATTACATAGAATGCGAGCTTGTGGACCTTTTCATCGGGCAGATGCTGAACTCACGGTATGTTTTTTCTTCAACTTTGTTTTCATAAATTACTCACAACCTTTTCAGGACTTCAGCTACAAATTCGGCTCGAATATACAATGAGCATTTGTCACAGCATGATGCCGAACGCAAACCACCTCAATGGTCGAACGAGAGTAGTTTCAAGCTCACAACAGATCATGTTTGGGATGCTTTCATCATTCTCTCCCTGCTTGAGGACTTTCAGCGGCAGCAGTTGGTTTTGGCTGTTCCCCATGATGGATTGCAGAAGCTGTGTTTTAATGCCGCGATGCAGCTTCGAAATCAACGAATTGTTCAACAAGGGCAAGATGATGATCGACATTATTGCGACAAGTGTTTAAAGGTTTACAAAGTCAACAGTGTGCTATGTAAGTTCTCACATGAGTTACGCTCACGCAGTGATACTGAGATATGTTTTAGCCAAGATTCATGCGATGGTTGTTGATGGTGTTTGCATAGGACATCCTCGCTGTGCATATCAGGACGAGACGTGTTGTGAACCATTGGCCGAAAACAACTCTTGTTTTTGCATGGAACACGAATCAGAGAATTATGTGTGCGCAGTCGTGGGCTGTCAGTCTCCATCCTGCAATGGTTTCTTGACATGTGGCCAATCCAATCATCGCATACTCGAGAAGAATCATTCCGCTCGTAACAAGGCTTTCTTCCAGCTCAAGAATATATTGCAACGCCAAGCAATTCTTTGTCCTTCTGATTCTCAAGGTTCGGAATTCATTGCTGACGGAATTGAGAGCGCTGACGGACCTGATCATGTACCCCACTCCACCACATTTGTTGAGACTGGGCCCTCTGCATCCAGCTTTTCAATTGAATGTTCAGCTGACAAACGTGACGAGAATGTCAAGGCGATATTTGGCTGTCTTCGTACTCATGCCGAGTTAGTCTTCCATCAGCCTTGTGGTATCATTATCTGACGCGAAACATGTTTTAGGGCGGAAAGCTTGAAACAATTAATGGTATGTGCTATGCGAGATGAAGATACACCTGGGGCGTTCCCCCCCAGACCCTCCCGCAAGGGCGTTCCCCCCTTGCATCCCCCCCTCTTTTTCTCCCCTCTCTCTCTTTTCGAGTTTTTCAATGTCTCTTGTGCGGGGGAGACCCCCATGGACCCCCCTGACCGCTCGCCGCGGAGGCCCACTGTGTGGAGCAACTTCTTTTTCTTCCTTTCCTCTTCCTCGCTTCTATCTTGCTCACATTATCGTTTGCAGTCTGCTCTACACTGGCTTCGTGCACACAACCTCCTCCCAGATGTATCTTTTTACGATAACAATTGTCACTTGTATTGCTATCTCGCTGCACATGGTGATTTGCTTATTCATGAACTCGTGTTACCCATCAATGTTTTCCACTGGCAGTGCAAGCACAAGAAGACTGATATCGAATGTTCTTTCCATTGTAATCCATATTCATTTCCCGAGCTATGTGACGAAGGTAGTAACAGCTGGATATTCAACTCATCTATTGCCGAGCAGAACAATGTTTGGCTTGGGGGTTATCACTCAATGTTGCGGGAGATGTCTTCTGTGAAGTACGATTTTTTTTTAGACGAGATGATACGTCGCCGCAATCAAACAATGATAAAAAAGTTGTACAATAGTTTCCCTGGATCGTTGCCATAGTGTATGTATGATAGTATGTTCTATATAGTAATGTTTACAATATTCTATACTCTATCTCTGAGCGCGTCCATTGTCACGATGTAAGGCATGTTTCCAACCTTGGGTATCTTTGCGCCACTCCGTTCACTCATGTTCTGCACAATCAGTTCAAGCATCATGCCATTCCTTGACTGACATATGCTCCCATGCATTACGTTGCTTGCTGAAGGACCTCTTGGATACTTCTACCCCCTGAAAAACCTCATCAATTCGTGCTTGTAGTGGGCCTACCCGCATGCCGACAAATCAAAACACAGCAACCATGTCCCTAACTCACATCCCATGTGGCCATCGTTCAGGGCCTGTAACATTTCCCACATATACCTGCTGCTCCGCATACAAATTTTGCCGCATCACAGCCAATGGCCCATCCCCAGCACTTATTGGTTTCTTGAGTTCACAGAGTGATAAATCAGTCATGGACCAACTCGACATAGAATCAGTGGAGATTGAGAATGAGTTTGAATTGTGGAAAGAGAATTCAGAGTGGTATGATGCTGAAGACAAAGTGGAAAGAGTGTTGGATTTTACTGTTGAGGATGTGGTGGGTGGACAGGTATAGCGAAATGACTCGAGCATCACTGAAAACTCACTCTGATTTGCAGCAAAGTCGTCGTTCTTCTCCGACACACAGAGCTGCTTCCCAAGATGTATATCCCATTCAGCACGCGCTGCTTCTGCTCCCTCCCAGACACGTTTGGACACCTTCCTGCTCATAACTTCTGGTTGAATGCCCCTCACGCCACCTTCTATCCTCTCTGTGTATTTAGCCAACCCTGCTAGATTACTCAACCCAGGTTTTCGGATTAAGATTGACCGTCCCTTCACCAACGCCAAGTCTCGATCTACAATTTCCGAACACCATTCATGATGATCATGCGACCATATGTCAATATTGTCCTTAGCATCAAGATTCAGGCAAGAAAGAAGTGAGCGAGAAGTCCAGTTGTAATGAGTCTGAGAGCGAGCAATGTTCAGGAATGGATAGTCTTCTATCGCAGATGGTGCAATGTGAAGAGGTTCCTTTCCATTCTAAATTTCAGTTTAGCATGACAATACACCTCCACAATGTAACAAGCCACTAACCTCATACCAGAAATAAATCTTCACTGACTTCTTTTCATTTTCCCTCATCTCCCACTGCCATTCCTCATTCGTTCTCAACAGTACCTGCCTTTCATGTTGACGTTTGTAATGATCAGAGAAGTCCGTGGTCATTGGCTGAGATACACGCTTAGGCGGGTACTTCAGAGGTGGATTTACTGTTTCTACTATATCAATGTTGTTGGACACTCCAGCTGTTGTGGTTGAGCTAGTCACTGGGACCATTGGAAGTGGCAAAACATCCCGTATGTTCTTTGCACCTCCGCAATGTCCGGAATAGCCACAAATTGCAGGCACCATCTGCTTACAACAAGCTGTACAGCGACCGGTTGTACAATGCTTTGAGTTTGATACATGGGTACAACCTCAATTAGCACATCAAAACTTCTCAGGTACTGCAGATACTTCAAGGGCTGGTCTACTAGATGATTCAATATTTTCAGGAGGGGCAAGAACCACATGTAGCGCAGAGTTGATTTCAGTTTCGGACAAGTCAGAAGGAAAGGCGAGGGAAAATGTGGACTCAGACTCGATTTCGGACCACGCGAGATCTGATTGATGGAACTCCAAAGGAGGCAGTGACAGTGGTAGGCTCAGCGGGCTTCGCAAGAAAGGGTTCAAATTGGATGATGTATTCCAAGTAAATTCTGGAATTCCATGATCCCATGATGATACGTCTAAAATTCTACCACCATTTGTAGGGGTCGAAGTAAGGCTGGGGCTAAAAGTGGACGGCATTGGAGGCATGAAGTTGGAAATAAACTAAAGAGTTGATTTAGCATCTCGCCTAGCAACAAATCTGAAAAAGACCTGCCTGTAGTAATTGAAACGAAACAGAAATACAATATGAATGTAGAAAGGAAGGATACAGATTGTCAAGAGGTGATAGTAGAAAGGCCACAACTAGGAGAGGGGAGAGGCAACGCGCTTTAAGAAGGTGCCAGCCTGCTTATCTCATCTCCGAGCACATTTCCTAATTCAGCATTTTTGGCGCCTCAGGTACAGAATGTTTTGCAAGTCTCAGTCTCATATTCACTTTGACGTAGGGCCCTGCGAGTTGGGGCATTTTCCATAACAGAGACTTACTGGAAAGCAAGTGTTATAACATGTAGTGGGTGTTATAATATATATTGAGTGTCATAACATGTAGTGGGTGTTATCACATTTAGTGGGGGTAACAAAGTATACTATATACCACTAGATCTACTATAGATTTTCTCAATTGCTAGTAATAAACATTCATATCTATTTGAATTGGGATCAAACAATACATAGCAAACTAATCATTCTAAGAGCATAGTGAGTAACAACAAGTAGCAGAAAGCATTGAGAGCAATCATGAGAACAAGCAACTGAAAGAAAAAAAAGGAATATCTGAAGTCTGTCATCATCACTAGGCAACACTACTCTTGTTCAGTAACATCTAGCAAACCTTCACCTTGAACGTTGATACGACTGCAGGAATACCACTACCATTTTCGGCCTCGCGGGATTGATCACTCCAGTACCAACCTACTAAGTATACTGTATAGTCCTAAGTTCCGCGGTGTATTACGCACATTCAACCACTAGTATATGTGTACAAAGGTGTACAAGACTGTAGAACGGCACTAAATGGGTCTTCTCAGTGTAGGTATTACCTAAGTATGCACTCAAGTAAAGCGTCGCGGCACTTGTTCTAAGGTCCGACGTGTATAACTTGATGGCCACAATACTGTATAAACCAACGCGTAGGTAACGAAGTACCGCGGCACTACTCAGAAGGCCAGACTTAGAAACCAGGTAGCAGTAGCTCCGTGCACTAGTCATATCTAATGACCATTGTTGAGCCACAGAAGGGTCTAGACGTACGATGTAACACGAAGTACTTCCGACGACGCGGAAGTAAAACACGTAAGAAGACACAGTGTTAGCGAACTACCGCGATACTTTCTAAAAGCGGCAAGATTATAACCCGATATAGGATACCCTGTTACCGCGTACTATACTTCATCCCTACCTTACGCGGTGCACCATATGCACCATATATCTCATAACTGTCAAGTATCGCGACATTTGTTTGTACTATGTAAATAGAAATACTGTATATAAGAAATAGAACCTGGGCAAGGAAGGACAGGTTCCCGAGCCCCCCCCATAGAGCTAATAGCATTTGTGTGTGGAAAAGCTTAAGTCCCTCTGAGTGATTAGAAGTTTTAAAGTGTTAACCGTCGCGTTCGTTCATAAGTCAGTGTGCCTAAGTGTTTACAAGCGGGATCATCTGGTACCGCGGAGCCTGTGTGTGTAGTGCGAATAAGAGTGGATCGTCTGGTCACTCGTTGAACTCGTCGTCTGGCAGTTCTGAAGTCCTCCTATACCCAACTCCACCAAGTGAGAAGTCGTCCGGCATCTCCCAACAATCGTCTGGTTGTTGTATCGTTTGTAGTCACTGGTTGCGGTGATTTGTTAAAGCTACGTGTTAGTTCGTTTGAGTGGTGTGTAGCATAGAGTTATCTGTGCCGCGTCGGTTTTGACTGTGTCTCCGAGCTCCTCTTACAACAACCTTATTCGCTTCACAGCGTTTGTTAGTCCCCCAAACCCCACAAACTTAAAAGTCTTTGTGTGTTGTGTGTGTGTTTTGAGTGCTTGATAGATTCATTCGAGTTAGTTAGCACTTCTTCTCATTCATACCCCATACCAAGCACATCAACGTCCTGTTGTTCTTTGTGTTGATTGGCTTGCTCATCACATCTGTCTTGCAGTTAATCCTGTTCATCCTTGGAATGGTGTAAACAAATGCCAGGAACATATTGTGATGCAGGCAGTAGCCTTTGTGTTGTGCTTGAATTAAATCACGTGTTCTGCACAGTAAATTAGTAATGATGATGGCTGGAAAAATACACATACCTGATGTGATCTGCCTCTGAGCTGAACTTGAGGGCCTTGATGTGTTTGAATAGGCAAAGTAATTCCACGATCTTGGAATGGTTCACGCCACAGTCACTTTTACTGCTACCAACAATTGGTGGGTCCAAGACAATATTGTCCTCCAGGGTCTCAGGATTGTTAGGGATCAGGGAAGGGATAGAGTAGCGTAAAATGTTAGTATCATTGTGACAAGCATCTCGGCATTCTCTCTGTATCTAGTAAAGGGTGAATGGGTTGAAACAATCAAAAATACTTAGAGAATATTCCATTTGAATAATTATGGATAGTGTTGTGATATCATTGTATTCCATACATTTCTCAACATGTTGACGTAAAGGTGGATAGCGGTCCAAGAGCATGCAATAAGCATAGAGGTATGGTGTCTTCTCTGAGTTGAGCCTACATGTTAACTGTTGTAAGCATGAAAGCAAAAGAAAAAGTGCATATGTGCATACATTTGATTATCTGGGTCCTCAACATCTTCATCTTTGTTCTCACTATGATATCCAGCTGCATTTCTCATAGTGTGTGCAACTTCTCGAGCCTTAGAAGCTTCATCCTTGAGTCCAAGACGGACCAGCATGTTGATGTTGTCAGAAAATAGGTTGATACCACAGTGATAGAAGCTGCCAATCTTGCAGAAGTATATCAGGACGTTTGAGCTACAAGGTATGCAGTCAGACACATAAAGCACTTTTAAATGAAAGTACAAACAGCTTATTCTTTTCTTTTTTAGCTTTCTGAGCAAACCACTCAAACTTACGTTGTTTGTTGCGTTTCTCAGACGTTTCAACTTCTTGGGTCGACTGTACTTGTGTTTGAAACCCTTTTTGCTTGGTTTGAGGTTGAATTCGAGGCATTGATTTAGCTCAACGCAAGCAGGGAGAAAACAAGTGATCTCGGGGTTGAAGCATGCAATTTGGAGAGTGTGAGTGTGAGCAAGGGTCAGGCATAGTAGTGATGCAACAGTTGGAACATGAGGGACCTGGCTGAGGCATGATGGTGGAAAGAAAGAGAGGATTTTGGGGAAAAGAGCTTTTCTGGGGCTACTGAGAAGCTCCAGCATGTATTGTGGAAAACACATTGAAAGGCTTTTATTGGCACTGGGTGAAGGACAAGATCAAGATCTAACCCAACAAACCAACAACCAACTAAGTCTGTGTTTTGCAAGTGGTGGCAGGTGTTGATCAAAGATTCCGCACGCTTAGCACTGACAATAAACTTGTAGGATGATCACAAGTGTAAAAGACTATCAATCTGAACGAAGGTTCTACAACACAGTGGACAAAGAGATTATCAGATTGTGAGCTTGTAAGAGCAACAAATTGGAAGCAGAATAGTAACAGATAGAATCACAGAGACAGACAGACACAGAGATTTCCAAGAGTTACCAGTGTAACAAACGGACAGCAGCAGCAGTTCAGAACAGTCAGATTAGAACTAATTCAGCAGTTCAACAGACAGCAGTCAGATTAGAATTGATTCAGCAGTTCAACAGACAGCAGTCAGATTATCAGATGATGCCACTCAGGGACTTCAATGTATTTGCCACTCAGGGACTTCAGTGTAAGTTAAAGTGCTACAACACAAACTGGACTCTAAGGACCAGGCTCGCAATTCTCTGTTAGAAGTCTAACTTCAGAGCTTATAAGCCTGTCAGATTCAACCTCCAAATGTCCTGCTTCGCTTTATAAAAGCTGGCCCAGTAATTCCTTGATATTTCTATCTAAATACATGATCTTTATATACAAAAATAAGACAGAATAAATGAAATTGAGTGGGGTGGACCCTATAAACAGCAAGAGATTGTCCATATCAAGCCATATTGGGTATATCAGAGACAGTAAATCTAGTTTGAGTTTTTGCAGATCTCATGAGCTGCACACTGTGTGGTCAACACAGCCTTAGGATTGTGTGATATGATGAGGTTATGGTGCTATATGACAAATTCACCAATTTGCAATAACCCTGGGCAGTGTCTATTTCCAAATATAGAATCTCTCCTGGTCTAGAAACTTGGATAAAGTGTGCTACATCGTCTCAAACAGCCTAGAAAGCCCATTGGTATTGCATTTTCATCAGTAACCAAGACACCAGAGCTCCAGCTAATCAGCCTAGAACTTGGGCCAAGATACAGATCATTATCTAGCTCCTATCTGGCTCCAGAATATCGTCACATCATCTAGGACCAAGGTATACCCTTATCCATCATGCAGGATTACCCCTAGTGCACGTAGTAACTGTGTTCTGCAAAGTCCCATACACTGCCAACAATTCAACATAAATCCCATGGAAAAATATTACAAATATGGTGAAATAACATGAAAATTTCAACTTTTGATGTAATTTCACCATATTTTTAACATTTTCCCACGGAATTTATGTTGAATTGTTTGCAGTGATAGGTAGACAGATCATCAGCTCATCAGATCATAGTTCGAGAAATTCCTGTCAACTTGAACTTCAGACAGTCTTTCAGATCACCAGCTGGTCAGCTCATAAGCTTGCCAGATCTAGCTCTCATGACCATCTTTAGAATCTGAGACTAAGTCCCTCCTTGAAGAATCCCAACTGAGTACCAAGTTCCCTTAGTTCACAGATGTTCATCCACACACTGGCACATCTCCAGATAGAGTATTACCAATCAACAACACCATAGCTCACAAGTCATCCAGATCATCAGATCACCAGATGGTCATATAGATTGTCACTTATAATTCCTTCACAATCCCCTGGATTACAATCAGGCAGCACTCTGGGAGTATCTGGACCTATTAAGATGGGTCTGACCAACTCAACCATATAGATGGTAAGAGGCAAGTCCAGTATCTCACCAGATGGACCCATTGATCACAGCAGCTAAGCACCATATCATGTACTGTAGCATACACTATTCTCAGGCCATTGGTACAGTGTACCCTTATGTGTTGACTAGCAGCTGGGGCTCACTCTAGTCCTTAATTCCCATGTTACACATCTTCAATCTCATCATATTGAGTGTTTTTATACAATCTGAAGCTCGGACTGCTCTCAAGCTCAACAATGTGACCATGTTATACATCTAACCGGGTTCAAAAAAGTCATCAAGTTCGTTGACTTCATTTTTTCTTGATGCACTCTGCTTCAGTTTCAATTTTCAAGGCAATAGGTTCTTTTTTGTGGCTTAGAGTTACTGATTCTGCCCCTATAGGATCTAACTAAGTCACTAAAAAGAAACTGTTGCCTTGAAAATTAAAACTTTGGCTAGCTACAGCCTGTTTCCTTTTTTATAAAGCTGAAGGTCTTTTCTACAACAATGAATCACAACAAATAACAACAAATAGTGACAAACTTATCTTCTCAGAGACATCTATCAAGGACCAACACAACACCAACAGCCGACTTCATCTATGTTCACACAGGATAATAGCAGTGATTGGAGGAATTCTCAGACTAGCGCAGTGCGTTATTCAATATAGTGTACCTTTCCTCATACTTAGCCCCTAGATGATTAGAATGCAAGACAAACATATGATTGACCAGTTGTGTGTCACAGATGATCTACCCACTGCCATTGACACACAGCTATTGAAATTTCTAAGGATGGGTTGGATACATCAGATGGGGGCCATGATTCTGAGGAGTCTCTTGATGTCCCTGCCCAGATGTCACTGTTCCTCCCTCTCGACCTCGACCTCAGCCAAAAACGAAACTCAAGGTCTCAATGCAAGCACACTCTATGATCTTACTGTAATAGTGGCTATGGTAACTGGAGGCGATACTGGTATTGAATTGATGGTCTTAAGAGGGCTTGCTGCAAAGGGCACAATTTTACGAAGCTGAAGAACTCTAAGTCTTCTATAATAACAAATAACAACAAATAATAACAAGCAATAGTGAATGGTGATGAATGATGACGATGAACGATGGTGTGGAGGAGTATAGGCTTAGTGGGAGAAATTCAGTGTTGAGGAGAAGGCAACAGTTTATAAGCAGATGGAGGAGGTTATGAAGCAGGATCAGAAGATGAAAAGAAGGCGGTGAGTTTTATTCTATTTCTCTCTTTCTCTGCTCTCTGCCCTCTGCCCTCTCTTTGTTTGTTGTGCTTTTTCTCTTTGCCCGCCACCACCATCGTTGTACTGGTAGCTGAATGTGAGTGTATGTGAAGGTGTTCATAGAGCTCATGTCGTGACACTTCTCATCTGGGAAAACGGCACAACTGTTATGATTGTCACCCATTGGCTGAGCCAGATCGTATCACTTTATCTACAAAGCTCACAAGCCTAATCAGCACTTGTATGTATGCTATGCCCAGCTCCTTTGATGTTCTTCTCACCTCAGATGAGGAAAGGCATGGTCACAAAATTTGATCACTACAAAGGGATCAATTGTTGTTACTCCTTTTCCTGGGGCTATTCAGACCAAATCTGGTGCTGTGACAGTACCACTCTTTGGTATCAATTCCTTATTGATGCCTTGATTCACCATAAGTGCTTGAGGGTAACAGTGTAGAGGTGGTGTTATTGGAATGTACTTTAAACCTTACCAACCCTTAGATGTACATGTTGATACAACTGCAGGAATACCACTACCATTTTTGGCCTTGCAGGATTGATCACTCCAGTACAAACCTACTAAGTACACTATATAGTCCTAAGTTCTGTGGTGTATTACACACATTCAATCACCAGTATATGTGTACAAAGATGTACAAGACTGTAGAACAGCACTAAATAAGTCTTCTCAGTGTAGGTATTACCTAAGTATGCACTCAAGTAAAGTGTCGCGGCACTTGTTCTCAGGTCCGACGTGTATGACTTGATGGCCCCAATACTGTATAAATCAACGTGTAGGTAACAAAGTACCGCGGCGCTACTCAGAGGGCCAGACTTAGAAACTAGATAGCAGTAGCTCCGTGTGCTAGTCATATCTAATGACCACTGTTGAGCCACAGGAGGGTCTAGATATACAATGTAACACAAAGTACTTCCGACGATGCAGAAGTAGAACACGTAAGGAGATACAGTGTTAGCAAACTACCACAATACTTTCTAAAAGCAGCAAGATTATAACCCAATATAGGATATCCTGTTCCTGCATACTATACTTCATCCATACTTTACGCGGTGCACCGTATGCATTATATCACTCATAACTGTCAAGTATTGCGACATTTGTTTGTACTAGATAAATAGAAATACTGTATATAAGAAATAGAACCTGGGCAAGGAAGGACAGGTTCCCGAGCCCCCCATAGAGCTAATAGCATTTGTGTGTGGAAAAGCTTAAGTCCCTCCGAGTGATTAGAAGTTTTACAGTGTTAACTGTCATGTTTGTTTATAAGTCAGTGTGTCTAAGTGTTTACAAGTGGAATCATCTGGTATCGCAGAGCCTGTGTGTGTAGTGTGAATAAGAGTAGATCATCTGGTCACTCGTTGAACTTGTTGTCTGGCAGTTCATAAATCCTCCTATAACCAACTACACTAAGTGAGAGGTTGTCTGGCATCTCCCAACAATTGTCTGGTTGTTGTACTGTTTGTAGTCACTGGTCACGGTGATTTGTTAAGTTACACGTTAGTTTGTGTGCGTAGTATATAGCATAGATTCATCTGTGCCGTGTCGGTTTTGACTGTTTCTCTGAGCTCCCTCTTACAAAAACCTTACTCGCTTCACCAAGTTTGTTAGTCCCCCAAACCCCACAAACTTAAAAGTCTTTGTGTGTTGTGTGTGTGTTTTGAGTGCTTGGTAGATTCATTCAGGTCAGCTAGCACTACTTCTGATTTCATACCAAGCGCAACATCTGGAGCCCACCACAAGGGGTTTCTGATTAATAAACTAAAGGAAGTGTTTTAGGTTTCGTACGAGACAGAAGAGTTATAGTCGCAGTTGTCTGACCAACAATCAGACAAAACATCTAGACGAAGTTCACGGCCTTCAATGGTAGAGAAACACAGAGAGTCGTTAGCCCGTGCAAAGGCAATCAAAAGAGTTAGTAGCTACAGGAAGTCACATCCTGAAGTTGTTGCTCAACCCCGAGAATCAATTAACATTGTTGACGCGGAAGATTCAAGTATTAGACAGTCGCGGAACTTTGACGAAGAACTATCTGATTACGGAGAAGATACTTCAGCCACATTTCCTAGACCAGACCCACCTTCGCGTCAAAACTCAGTAGTCCCACCAACTATTGATAGACATCCTCATTTGGACGAGGAAATATCCGAAGTCCACACACTTCTATTTGATTTACATATTCCACCAAACTCTGCACCTATTTTACCTATAATTCAAGAAAATATCATAAAAATGCCGGCTATGGATAAGATTCTGAGGAGAAGAGAATGTGGAGTGCCAGATTTGCGTCGCAATCATGATGTAGACAACATCAAAGACTATCTGGGGGAGATTGAGGATATTATCCAAGATTTCAAAATAGAGGAAGAAGCGGATAAGAAATCAGTCGTGTTGCGTTACCTACCCACAACTATAAGAGAACAGTGGAAGGTGTTGCCTACATATGAGAAAGAGAAAGGGATGTTTATTGAGTTCCGCGACGAGATTGTGAAGAGTTATGATGGAGGATCTGATGAGGGAACTTTCTCCTTCACAAAATTCGAAAGAGACGTGAAGAAGTACAAAAATATAACAATGGAAGATCTCAAAGATGTATCAAGAATGAGGAATACCCAAGAAGTACAAGAATGTAACGATGGAAGATCTCGAAGATGTATTAAGAATGAGGAATACCCTACGGCTGTTCCTTAAGCACTACACCACGACCTCGTTGTATACTAACAGAGAAATTGTCAGAATCCTCCGCGAAATGTTTGAAGATGAGTTTTGGAGATCAATCACGTTGACTCTGAAGTTACAAAAGCGTGCGAACCCACCTGCGGAAGCTAGACCAAGAGACAATGCCTATACAGCAGAAGAGATTCTGGACAAGGCAGAGTTTAACACGAGGTCTCAGGTAGAGGAAGTGATTAGTCTTGGTAATGTAAGGTCCACGAAGGAAGACAGAGGGAAGAAAGTAGAAAAAGTGAAGCACGATAATAGCAGTGAAATGAGCACTCTAAGACGTAGGAACTCGTCTAAAACTCAAAGGTTGCCTTGTAAAAGCGAGTGTAGTCTGGCGTTGGCAAAGATTCCGCATGCAGAAAACTGACTAAAGTCGAGCTAGACTGTTGGAAAGACTAACTGAACTGAAAGATCACCGTCTAGACCCTTCGACGAGTACCAGAAACAGCAAAACAGACAGACACAGACAGACAGACACAGACAGACAGACACAGACAGACAGACAGATAGACAGACAGTTCAAACACAACAAATGTTCAGATATTTAGCACTCTCGAAGAACCAGGGCCTGACGTTCACAATCAAGAGGCCTTCTGCGATTTAACGCTCTAGAAGATACGTAAAGTTCTCCAATTTGGCGGGCAGTCATAACCTGGGGCGCTCAACCCTATACATGACAGTATATGTACTCTACTGCTTGTAAGTATTTCATAAATAGATAGAAAACTGAGTGGAGTAATTAAAAGGAACAGAGGGATAACATCGAGTATAAAATGGATATAAACAGAAACAATATGACTGAGTTGGGTAAGTAGGCATGTCTAGAGGGTAATTATGTGCAGTTCTTGGGCATATATGTGTAAGTATTATGTTTTAGTGATGATTTTGGTACATCTAGACCCTTCTTATCATGCGCTCGAGCCATTCTAAACGAACTACTCCTATGCATTTCGTTATTATTCATCTTCGTAACTGTTTTACAGTGTACTTATAGGGGCGCTGAGGGCAGTTTCTAGTTATTTATCCCGTCAGGCTTCTGTATTTTCTCCTATTTTGACATCTAGACCCCATAGCACCTCGTAGATATACCAATATCCAGTGCTCGAAGGCCAATTCTGTCATTACTTTACTAATAAGTTATTATACAGTCATCGAGACCGATCATTTTCATAGCTTTGACCATCTAGTATCTCGGAACGGAATCATTGATCATATATTTCCGATCATAAAGCGTTATCTCCAGTATATCATCAATCTGCAGGTTCTAGGAGGTCGGCTAAGTTCGAACAAACCATTTTGATGGCTCGGCGATACCTCTAGCTTTGTCCTTTCGACATTATGTAGGCTCATGAGGCTATTACACCTGTGTGTGTGTAGTTTCTTCCTTCCTAAGTTCTGTGGATTACACAGATACTCGAATAGCGACTTCCCAACGGAGGGCTCTTTGCCAGGCAGGGTGGGTCTGACCATACTGTACAGTCTCGCAGCAGGTAGTTACTTTGCCGAAGGTCTAGAGGCATATCAGCCATAAGGTCTTGATGCATACTCGTACATCGTAGTCCTTTCACTTCGAGCCTTTAACTATTCGTGTTCTATGTTTTAGCTAGCACTATGGGACATAGTCTAGCCCTTTATTCCCATCATATTCACAGTAGAAATCGTTTAATCTCAGGTGTTTCAGGTGTGTATGCGTTTTCAGCGCAACAACGAGCAAACAGAAGGATGGGTGGCAGAATTGAAAGATCTAATCACGATCCAAACAAAGAACCTCACCCAGAGAGCCGCAAGAGAAGAAGAAATGATGGGTAAGCTGCTAGAGCAATTAAAGTTTGCGGCATCCAGAATAAGCAATAGTACCAGGCATCCAAAGCACATACCTTATATGGCGCCGCAGGACTATGGGAGAACTGCTGATGTGCCGATTTTCGGCACCTGCATTAAAAGCCAGGTGATTAATCACTTTAGGCACTTGCAGTGAGGGATATAGAGGGTTGAAAGGTGCCCACCTTGTCAATCAAAATGTGTTGTGATTTGAGTAATAAAGCATGTTCTATTACCTACGGTACAACATGTGTATCAAGGTTCTAGGCTGGTCAGTATAGTTGTGATGTAGAGAATTGTTCAATAGCCATCCACTGTTGAATCAGACTCACCCAATCTCGTAACAAGAACTCTGACATCACAATGTCAATTGCACCATATAATTATTAGGGGAACATCTTCCTCCGGTCAATAAAGATTAAAAAACCCGGCGGAAACTAAAAGTGGATGAAACGTGAAATAGAGTCAAAATAATGGATCTAGAATAGTTCTGGGGTATTTACTCCTTAATTAATCGCCAGGAACAAAAGTTGATTGAGGAAATTTGCTTTGATTAATTGTCCGGTGAAAATTGCTTGACAAGAAACCAGTTAGGAGGTGTAAAAACTTGATCAGTAAAATTTCTCGGAATACTACTGAATTGAAGGAGTTCCTTTGACAAAACAATGTGATACTTTGAGGGGTATAATTTCTATCAGGTGATTAATCCTATGGAACCCGGATGTCCTAGGAATGTCAAGGAAATCCGTAAAAATGAAATAAAGGGGCTGAATATTGCCCACAATAAAAATAATGGAATTAAAACACATTTTTGAGGTTTGCCTCATAAAATAGATCTATAACAAGTAGTAATGGACATACTTATTGCACATTGCACAAATAGGATGTTACGTAACAATAATAAAACTTGTAAAAGCGAACTGGGTAAGGTAGTCATTAGTAGCAATTGTACATGTTATCAGATGATATTGAACTGGTCTGTTCCAACTGACATCAAAGCGTAATACATCCACACATCAAAGTATGAATCATCATCTTCGTCAGTGAAAAGCTCTTCAGTAGGGTAAAGGTGATTAACTGATGGGTGAACATGACCTCTGTGGTCATGCTACATGCATGAAAGGAGAATGGTGAGCCTTCAACATTCATCACCTAAACAATTGACGTGAGTATGTCAGTAAGATACAGAATAAGAATATTCACGTCTCATTCTTCAGGCATAGAGTTTGGTGGGACTGGACGTGTGCTAGAAGAACCCAGTTTTGAAGGGTGTAATAGTGTGATCAATAGATTAGCTATACTATAAGCTATTGAATAAACGAAAGAAATTATATCCTCACTTGAATCTTGTCGTTCACTGGAAGAAGAGGTGTTCCAGTTGCTAAAAGTAAAAACTGCTGAGCTTGACATGTCTCACTACCATCATCTGGAATTGTAGGCCAGTGAGCGTAACCGTCTTTAAATCCAGTAGGTGCAGAATCTGGGATTTTTGGGGCTCCAGTCCTTCGAAGGAAGTGGCAAAAAGCAATAGAAAACATATTCAGGACCTCTGGATAACGGCAATATGCTGTTTGACTTTCACCATCGACTCCAATATCGGCGAGTTCTGGATTAAAAAAATCGAGAATCTTCACAAGATCAGCAGGAGCTTCAATTCTTCGTCCATACATGGTCTTCAAAAGACTTTCCGCATAATTCTGAAATGTCTAGAAGAAAAAAAAATATAATTAAGACAGTTCAGAAGAAAGTTATTATGAATACCAACCTCAGAGAACATTAGACTTGACCGAGTCATTGGCAGATTAAATCCATTAAAGAATGCTTTCATCTCAGGTGAACTTGAGATAGAAGATATGTCGCATTTGAAAAAAGCTTTATTGTAGAGAAGCTTGATATACATTCTCTTTTCCAGTGGGTTTGATGTTCCTCACAGAACATAAGCCTTGAAAGAAAATAAGTTTAGTTCTATGGAAATAAAATAAATAGTTGTTGCCTACTGGTCGTTCAAGATAATATGTGAATACCTGAGCAGGTATTGAGACTTGAACATCATCTGATACTGGTATATTATCATTGATTGGCCATTGCGACAAATCACCAATACCCTGACATAAAAAAGGATTAAGTGCTTTGATGAGATGAGGTACAAGAAGAGAGTTGTCATGAGGATCTGTTCCTTTCATACAAAGCAAGATCATCCAAGGCGATATCGGTTCTGGTGCAGTCTCTGTCCAGACCAAACATAGCACTGAGAGCAATCCAGCAGTTTTGGCTAGTGCCATTAAATGATTATTTGCTGACACTAATGTTGGATTGGGGAATATCTGCAATGAAGTATAGCCATTGTCGCTTGTCTGCAGCCAATATTGACCATTTCTGGTTATACACATTCCATATTCGAAAACCAGACAATAACCGGTGGAATGTGAATTGTTCTACAGATGTGTTGTTCCCATAAGTAAATGACCCGACTGCTGAGTTGTTTGAGCCTCCAAAATGGGTGTATATGTGGGCTAAAAAAGCATTGACAGCTTGCTGGATATTTGGAGCCCTTATAGATAGACAAAGTTGATCACCGTAACCATGAGCAGCTCCAACTAGTCGTCTCCAGGTCTTGGATATAATGGTAGATCACCTATTCATGTTGGCTAGAAATCCATTCCGGAGATCAATCCTCTCCTCATCATCAATTTCTGACAATTGAATAGCAGGCTTGTTGTTTGTGCTGCTGGTAATAACCAAATCCTCCACAATAGCAAGATAATTGGTTTCTTCCATTGCCTCACTCCCACTAGGTTGAATGGGAGTGAGCTGAAAGGGAGTGAACTGAACAGGAGTGGGCTGAACAGGAGTGGGCTGAACAGGAGTGGGCTGAACAGGAGTGGACTGAAAGGGAGTGGACTGAACAGGTGTGGGCTGAAGGGAAGTGGGCAGAACGGGTGTGGGCTAAACAGGAGTGGCAGAACAGAAGTGGGCAGAACAGAAGGTAATGAAGCATGCAATGAGGAAGTAAGTGAGGAAGGCATAGATGAAATGAGGGAAGGAGCAAGCAAAGACAATGAAGTAAGCAAGGATGGAGCTAGGCTGGACAATTGAGAAATGAGAGCAGAGGACGAGCCAAGTGAAGACAATGGACCTAGGGAAGATGATGGGCTAAGGGAGGACGGTGGATCTTGGGGAGAAGATGATAATGGATCTTGTAAAGAGGAAGATACTAAAGGAGTCTGTGAAGTGAAAGACGATGGAGCAAGTAAAGATGATACTGATGAAGCCTCTGAAGCGAAAGACAATGGGGCCAGAAAAGACGAAGAATGCAAAGATAACGGAGCAATCAGCAAAGAGGAAGAAGGGAGTGAAGAGGAAGACGATGGAGTGAATGAAGATGACAAATGCAAAGAAGATGGAGCCAGTGAAGATGATAGAGCAGGCATTTGAGTTCTTGAAGATTGTGAGGATGATGAAGTATCAAACACAAAGAGAGAAGACTGTACTTGGGAACTTGAATGTGAATAAGCTACTGGAGATGATGGTTGTTGCTGTAATGTAGAAGATGGAATGAGAGGTGTAGGGTGAAAAAATGCAGAGTTTGAGCGATGAATTGATGTGTGGGATAATGAAGAGCTTGAAAATGTTAAACTGTTAAAATCGAGGGGAGATGTTACGGCTATGCGCCGGAACTCCGGGTCAGACCTCCGGTTTCTAGAACTTCTTTGATTTCTTCTTCCTGACATCTATTCAATCTTGCCATATGGTTCACTTTACAAATTCACGCTTTCCTATTCGCTTTTATTATTCTTTTCTACTCCGGACATCCGAACGTCGCCGACGTTCCATGTTCTTATTGTTCTTTAGTTTCATTCTTCTCACACTATTGTTTTATTACTCCGAGTATCTCTGGTAGAATACTCATATAAATACTTCACGCTTATACTGTATATACTTTAGTTTTTAAATCAATTTAGTCTCCGGACTACTATCTTGAATTTCTCGTCTGAACTCTCATCTCTCCTCGGACTTCCAATCCGGGTGCAGCACGGGGGGCAGTATCGAAATAATACTGCCTACCGGGTGAAGTCTTGTTGCCGGAGCAATTCGGAGCTCCTGGTTTATCTTGTCTTGTTCCTTTCGAACTCCTTCTCTCGGACCTCCTCGGAGGTCCTCGCTCTCTTACCGTCTCTAGTCCGCACGGACTTAACAGTATTTAAAAACTCTTCTCTGTGCTGCTATTGATCATGTCACAACATCCTACAAACCCCTTACTTGAGGCTTCACAGTCTCACGCACCATTTTACCAAGGTCGCGATCCCAATGCTCTTCGTGAGCGGCGGAGATCCGGTCTTTACTCAGTTCGCGCAAGCGAATTCGTCTCACCAAGCCGAGGCTCACGCCTTTCTCAACAACCTCCGGTTCTATCGACATTATTTTCACCAGGTCATTTGCCTGGTTTTCGAAATCCTCCGGTAACTCCGACTCGTCGAACTTCCACAATGCTGGGAGTATTACCAATACATGAAGACGTTTCCGATACTGCTCCTGAAGAGCAGAATGACGAAGACGATGACATTATCGCAGCGGCGACGGAAGGAGAGGCTGGGGATCAGCCAGAAGGAATAGGAGGTAATGGTGCGGATCCTGGAGAAGGTGATGAAGGTAATGGTGGTGGTGGACCAGGCCATGGAGGTCCGGGTGGACCTGGCGGGCCTGGAGGACCAGGTGGAAATGGTGGCGGTGGACCGGGTGGTCCTGGAGGTCCTGGGGAACCTTCCGGGGGTACCGGTGGCACCGGTGATGAAGATTTTAGGCGGATGATGCAGGAGTTTCTTACCACTAGCATGGCTGGTTTTACTAACATGGCTAGGGCATTTAATACACAGGCATCCGCGGCTCCGGAGAGCAAATCGCGCTTGAAGGAGCCAGACGTTTTTTGACGGGTCGGATCTGCGGAAGCTCCGAAACTTCATCATTTCCTTGGCCCTTCACCACTCAGATTGGCCTCAATATTTCTCTTCCGACGATCGTAAGATCACTTTCGCGCTCTCTTATCTGTCTGGATCAGCTCTGGAATATTTCCAGCCAGAGCTACTGAACCCGGATCCGGACGATCCTCCGGCATGGATGGTCAATTATCAGGCCTTCATGCAAGAGCTGATGGAAAATTTCGGAGAGTACGATATGGAAGCGGAGGCTGAGCAACGCCTCAGTGGACTCAAAATGAGGGATACGGATCGAATCCGTAATTACAATGTAAAGTTCGGAGCCTATGCAGCGATGGTTCTTTGGGATCAAGCTGCTCTACGCTGGGCCTATTATCAAGGTTTGCCATCTCGTATTAAGGACAAACTAATGCGGATCGAGTATCCGAAAACCTATCAGGGGACCCGGAAAGAGGCCACCAAGATTGATGCTCGTTACTGGGCTCGCTCTGCTGAAAAGCAGCGAGAACAACGGACGTCTGGTGGAGGCTCCGGTAACTCCGGAAGTGGCTCCTCCACTTCACAATCTGGCTCGCAGAAGAAGAAGAGTGGCAATCCCAACAAGCCCTCCTCTTCCTCTAACAACCGCTCGTACTCCGGAAACTCCGGATCTGGTTCTGGTTCTGGCTCCGGTTCTAACTCCGGCAAGACAAATTCCTCTTCGACCACGCCAAAACCATACGCAGATAGGCTAGGAAAGGATGGGAAGTTGACGCAGGCGGAGAAGGACAGGCGCCGGAAGTTGAAGTTATGTTTCTTTTGTGGAGGTAATCATACTATGGATAATTGTGATAAGCGGAAGAAGTTGAACGAGGCTCGTGGACGAGCTTCGGAGGTAACTTCGGAGGACCCCAAACCGACTCCAAAGGAGTCGGAAAAATAGTCCGCAGCCCAGATGCCTCGACACAAAATTTGGGTTGCGTTGGCCACGATCGTGTCATCTCCGAGGTTACTCTCAACGTGTCCGCTCTTTTACACCACTCTGATTCACTTGTATTACCACTTTGTATCGATCGGAGCTCCTCGGGCCTCAAGGGCCTCGTTAGGGAGCCCGAAAATCAGTCTACTTCATTTTTGAAATTTTCTACGTTACTTGATTCTGGTTCTTCTCATAGTTTCCTCGATTCAAAATTTGTTCATGATTATTTTCTTCCGGTAACTCCGGTTCCTCCGGTTCGACTACGCCTTCTTGATGGTTCAACCGCTTCTTCATTAATTGAAGAGCTAGTTACTTTACCTGTTCAATTTCCTTCCGGGGAGACCTTGTCTCTTGACTTTTTTGTCACTTCTTTGGATTCATCTTGTAAAGCTGTTTTAGGATACAACTTTCTTACCCGCTACAACCCGTTGGTTGACTGGGTCACAGGAGTTATTTCATTCCGAAACACTGATCAAACAGTTCCATCTCCCATTCCACAGGCTGCATCTTCAACTTCGGTTGAGGTCGCGTCCATCGACGCATCTCCAACACCTACCTCTCGTCCTCGGAAGGCAAACTTTCCCTTTGAACCCATCTACTCATATCCAACCGTCACGCAAATGGGAGCAAGAATTCCGGACCCGTCGGATCCGGATATTGCTTTTATTGGTGCTGCAGCATTCATACGGGCTTGCAAGGAAGCTGGACAAGATCCCATTGTGATCTACAAACGTCCGGTTGCCTCCGTTACTGGTAACGCAGCATCTATCCATTCACCTGTTGATCTCTCCAGAATACCGGAAGAGTATCACGATTTTGCTGACATTTTTGATGAAGGTCTTTCAGAAGTCTTACCACCGTACCGCCCTTACGACCTTAAAATCGACTTAGAGGACGGTGCTGAACCTCCCCTCGGACGTGTTTACCCACTGTCCGCGAAGGAACTAGAGGCCCTTAGGACTTTCTTGGACAAGCATCTCGCCAACGGATTCATTACGACCTCTTCATCTAAACACGGAGCTCCGGTATTGTTTGTTCCTAAAAAGAATGGCTCACTCCGTCTCTGTGTAGATTTTCGTGGCTTGAACAAGATTACCCGCAAGGACCGGTATCCTTTACCATTAATTTCCGACCTCCTCGACGCTCCTAAAAAGGCGAAAATCTATACCAAGCTTGATCTTCGACATGCTTACCACTTGGTCCGGGTCGCCGAGGGAGACGAATGGAAAACTGCTTTCCGCACCAGATACAGCTCTTACGAATGGAAGGTCATTCCCGAGGGACTAACCAATGCTCCGGCGGCTTTTCAACGGTTTGTAAATGAAATATTTGCCGACTTACTAGATGTCTACGTTATTGTCTACCTGGACGACGTTCTAATCTATTCGGACAACCGAGCAGACCATCGAAAACATGTCCGCGAAGTTCTCCGACGCCTCCGGAAGCACGGCTTATTCTGCAATCCCAACAAATGTGTCTTCGACTCCGAAACTGTTGAATACCTCGGTTACATTCTGTCACTGGACGGTCTTCGGATGTCCGAGGAGAAGGTTAAGGCCATCGTCGATTGGCCCCTTCCTCGACCGGGACGCATCAAAGACATTCAGTCCTTCCTTGGTTTCTGCAATTTCTACCGCCGTTTCATTTTCAATTATTCTGGTATCGTGGTTCCACTAACTCGTCTTACTCGTAAAGGTATTCCTTGGAAATAGTCCGAGGAGTGTCAACATTCTTTTGATTCACTTAAATCTGCTTTTCTTTCCGCTCCTGTTTTAACTCACTGGGAACCTGACCGACAGATAGTCCTGGAAACGGACGCCTCGGACTACGCTATAGCGGCAATTCTTTCACTTCGTATGGACGATGGAGAAATCCATCCAGTTGCATTCCTGTCTCGGACCCTTCATGCCGCCGAGCTCAACTACGACACACACGACAAGGAGCTCCTCGCCATCTTTGAATCTTTCCAACACTGGCGGCATTACTTGGAGGGCTCCGCAACGCCGGTCGACGTGGTCACAGATCATAAGAACTTGGAGTACTTCAGTACTACCAAGGTCTTGACGCGCCGACAGGTTAGATGGAGTGAATACTTGTCTCACTTTAATATGGTAATCCGGTTCTGACCGGGGCGCCTCGGAGCAAAACCTGACACTCTGACTCGACGTTGGGACGTCTACCCAAAAGAGGGAGATAGTACTTACGCTACGGTCAATCCACAGAATCTGAAACCGATTTTCACCCAAGAACAACTATCGACTTCACTTCGAGCAACTTTCCTAGAAGGTCCGGTCCTTCGCGCTAGTATCATTATGGATCTCGACAAACTACACCAGTCGATCCGGGAATCTCTAGCTTCAGACCCGGAGTCCAAGGCAGGTATGTCACTTGCCAATGATGATGCTAACAAACGTTGGACTTTAGACAACTCCGGACAACTCCGGCTCGACAGTCGCATTTATGTTCCAGACTCGGGTGACCTGCGGCTTCAGGTACTTCGATATTTCCATGACCATCCACTTTCAGGACACTTTGGGCAGAACCGGACACTCGAGGTCATCCGAAGACAGTATACCTGGCCTCGGATCCGAGAGTTCGTCCGGTCCTACGTGCAATCCTGCACTGTTTGCGGTCGCAACAAGAGCCGTAGACACCGTCCTTATGGTCTTCTTCAACCTCTCCCAGTACCGGAACGTCCTTGGGATTCCATATCCATGGACTTCATTGAACAACTTCCGGATTCTCATGGCTTTACAGCCATTCTAGTCGTGGTAGACAGGGCATCTAAGCAAGCCATTTTTATTCCTACTTTTGACACCATAACCTCCGAACAGCTAGCCCAACTTTTTGTCCTTCACGTATTCTCCAAACACGGTGTTCCTCGGCATGTCACCTCCGACCGGGGCTCCGAGTTTGTCTCGCAGTTTTTTAGGGCTTTAGGTAAAGCGTTGCAGATGGAGCTTCATTACACCTCCGGTTATCATCCGGAGGCTGATGGACAAACTGAACGAGCTAACCAAACTCTGGAACAGTACATCCGAATTTATTGTTCTTACCAACAGGATGACTGGGATGAACTCTTGGCCATTGCAGAGTTTGCTTACAATAATGCTCCGAACGGCTCCACTGGCATTTCGCCCTTCTTTGCCAACAAAGGTTATCACCCAAACCTTTCAATACATCCGGAATACAACCTCGCATCCGACCGGGCTCGACAGTTTGTGGTCAACCTTGACGAGCTCCACACTTTTCTACGCAATGAGATCACTCTTGCTCAGACTCGTTACAAGGAACAAGCTGACCGGCGGAGGTCCTCGGCTCCGGAATTTCCCATTGGCTCAGAAGTATATCTTAACGCTAAGCACATTCGTTCTACCCGTCCTACAGCTAAATTTTCCGAGAAATATCTAGGACCATTTAAAATTCTAGCTCGACCTAGTAACCTTGCCTATACACTACAGCTTCCGGACTACCTCCGGTCCGTACATCCAGTATTCCATGTCTCCCAACTCGAACCAGCACCTCCCAACACCATTCCTAACCGCATGCAACCTCCGCCTCCTCCGGTTGAGGTCAACGGTGAAGTTGAATACGAGATCGCTCAAATACTGGACTCCAAGTTGGATCGGAGACGCCGGAAATGTCTGCTATTGTACTATGTCCAATGGCTTGGTTATAAAGGAACAGATGAAGAATTCTCGTGGGTCTTAGCTGATGAACTCACGGCTGAAGACTACATCCAGGATTTCCATGTTCGATATCCGGACAAACCTGGACCTCTGTCGAAGTTGATAATCTGATCGGACATCCTCGGATGTTGACGGTCTTGGTGTTTCTTTCTTTTTACAATTTCTATCTTTCTCTTACCATCACGCTTATCTCATCATAAAAAACAGACATTCATTTATATACAAACAAAACAAAAAAAAGCTATCAAGAAAAAAAAAACAAAAGATATTACAACACCATTTCTTTTCTATTTACATGTCATTCCTATCTACGTCCTACTCGGGCCTCCGCGCTCTTCCCGTCGTCTTTCAATTTCTTTTCGCCTCTCTGCGAACATTTCTCGCTCCTCCGAGGTATAGCGAGGATTTGTTTCCTCCTCTGTTCTAATCCTCTCTACCGGGACTTCTCGGACGCCCGTGTAGATTTCGTCCACTTGCTCAAAAAATTCAGTCAACTGGGCGGCCTCTCCGCCCAGTACTCCTTGGACCATCCTACTGTTCATGACACTAGGAAGGGTTGGCTCTCGGACCTCCGGACGAGCATCCGATCGCTCTGCCTGGTCGCGCTCCCAAGCGAAGTGTAGTTCCCGGCCCATCTTGGCGAGCCGGATCGAGGCGTTGATTATCGCCTGGTTCATGATGTACGACCCCTGCATAGGAGTCGTGGCACCCATTGCCATTCCCAAGGCAAGGGCCCAATCGCGGGTTCGCTCCGCCAAGAAAACACCCCAACTAGAGACCTCTTCTCTAGTTGAGTAGACGGCGGCGTCCACATCGTCGATCCGCTGGTTGACCAGGTCCAACTCAGAGAGCTCCGTGGAGTCCCGCGGTTCTCCGGCTCGTCCCTCGACCTTCTTCTCTAACCTAGCTAACCTAGACAGTATTTCTTCATTTTGCTGCATAAGCAGCTCGAGGGAAGCCGGAGAAAAGGAAGTGGTGGTGGTGCTCGGAGCACTGACTCGCTCCGAAAACGAGCATTTTGATTTTTGTTTCCTGCATTCGTCGCAGGAGGTGGATTTGGTGTTCCGAGGGCGCCCGGAACAGTGGTATCGTCGTGCCCGGCACTGCAGGCAGGCGGGTCGGGAGCTAGGAGCTCCGGTTTCTTCTTCTTCGTCTTCTTCATCTGAAATGACAATAGACTAATATTTTGTTATAACTCAATTCCAATACTGGTATTCATTTACTTACCGCTGAAATCACGTTTTTTCTCTTTTTCTTAGGAGACCCACCAGCCTCCGGTTCCTCTTGTGCCTTCCTCTTCCCATCCCTCTTCTCTTTCCTCCTCCTCGCCTCCTCAGTCTTCTCAATAGCCCTCCTGGCTTTCTTCTCCTCCTCCGCCTCACTTTCCTCCTCGGCCCTCCAGTTCTCCTCATCCAGAATCCTTTGCGCCTCCTCAACCTCTCTCCTCCTCCGCTCTCGCTCCTCCGCCCTCCACTTTTCTTGCGCCTCCTGACGCCACTCCTGAATCCTCCGGACTTCCTCTGTCCACTCATTCTTTGCCTTATCGTACTCAGCCCACTCCCTATCTTCTTCCTGTTCAACTAAAAGAACATTGAGTATCGGACATCCGCAGACAGGATAAACTCACCCATGGCAATAGCCACTTTTATTCTATCAAACTCCTCCGCATTCTCCGGTGTCTTCCTTCGAGGCAAGGCTGGTTTGACCCTTGGCTCGGGTTCCGGACGTCCGAATGGCGCCGGAAGGGGGTATTCATTTTCAAAGGTTGGGGTGGTGGCTCGAGTCGCTGGCATCTTTGTGTTGAGTTTACGGGGTTGAAGAGCGCGGGGTTGGGGGAACTTAGAGGTTTGCAGGCTAGGCTTTTATATCAATCCAGTGTTTGGCAGGATTTGGTCGATGTTGAAAATTCGGACACATCTCACTCCGAGGGGCAGGGTCGGACTTGGGACTTGGGACTTGGGACTTGGGACTTGGGACTTGGTACTTAGGGTTCTTGAGGGCAAGAACCCTAAGAGGGAGATACTGTTACGGCTATGCGCCGGAACTCCGGGTCAGACCTCCGGTTTCTAGAACTTCTTTGATTTCTTCTTCCTGACATCTATTCAATCTTGCCATATGGTTCACTTTACAAATTCACGCTTTCCTATTCGCTTTTATTATTCTTTTCTACTCCGGACATCCGAACGTCGCCGACGTTCCATGTTCTTATTGTTCTTTAGTTTCATTCTTCTCACACTATTGTTTTATTACTCCGAGTATCTCCGGTAGAATACTCATATAAATACTTCACGCTTATACTGTATATACTTTAGTTTTTAAATCAATTTAGTCTCCGGACTACTATCTTGAATTTCTCGTCTGAACTCTCATCTCTCCTCGGACTTCCAATCCGGGTGCAGCACGGGGGGCAGTATCGAAATAATACTGCCTACCAGGTGAAGTCTTGTTGCTGGAGCAATTCGGAGCTCCTGGTTTATCTTGTCTTGTTCCTTTCGAACTCCTTCTCTCAGACCTCCTCGGAGGTCCTCGCTCTCTTACCGTCTCTAGTCCGCACGGACTTAACAGGAGACAAAGCAGTATTTGTTTGAGGACTTGTTGATGGAAGTGATATCTAACAAATAAGAAAGCTTAGTAATGTTCAAAGTATTATCAAAAATATAACATACAGATGAAGAAGAACTTGTTGAAGGGGCAAAAAGCAGATTAGTTGAAACAGATTGCCCATCAACTAGACCTGGTGAGCGACTACTTGTTGCCATTATTGGACATGATTCTTCGCATTCCACTTTATCAGAGCCAGACTCTAAGACAGAGGCTCCAGCTGGATCAAGTAGACCTTCGAGTACACGCTGTCCAAAACAGATGTGAAAGGTACCACTTCCATCAACTGGACCCAAGAGATGACTTCTTGGAGCTATTTTAGATATTGTGTTAGTGGCAGTCGAGATGGACATGAAGCAATATTAGTATGAACCAACAACAATATAGATATCTGTATTATCAGAATTGATCAAGCGCTTTGCATGAGTATGCAATGACCTTGTGCTCATGAATGTGATGGTGGGCTTGTGGAAGTTGATAATTTTTCCACCACTCGAGTTGTAATTCCCTGTATTTCCAAATATCCAACAAGCCTGGCTATACGTGTTGGATGGCTCTATTATGGTATCAGACATTTTGAAGTTACAATGAGAAAGATGGTTGACTAGTTGGTGGTCTATCTGTTCCAGACAGGCTGAGAGTCTGCAGCAGCGATAACAATAGGAACAACTAAGTTGGCCTGATGAAGTCGAGTAATGATATGGATAAATCTGGATGATGGTGATATTCACATTCTTATTTCTGTAGGTAAAGCGCTAAGATCACAGTTTTTCATCATATTTTGAGTCCAGATATGATAAGGCTATTAAGAAATGAGTAAGATTCACTTTTATAATAAAATAATGGCTCAAAATACCTCAATTGGAATAACAAGAGCATGCAGTGTAAATGTCAAACTCTGCTCTCGCCTTCCCTTAAAAGATCCAATAGTAGGAATTGTAGTCCCTCTAGCTCCTCTAGCTCCACCTCCAGTCACGTTCCTGAACATCAGACTGGGCATTACTGCTTGAGTTGCAGCAGTATAACTTCTTTGTCGTCTTTGATTTGTGGTCAGGCCTGTGAGATTTTCATTTGGTCTATTTCTATTGACCAGTTGAAATGGCGTACAAGCAGGAGGCATACTTGTACCACCAGGCTGCGAGAATTGTGACAAAGATGAAGTTGATGATGACAAAGGAATAAGACTTGGAAAAGATGAAGAATTTGAGGATGAAAAAGCAGTTGTTGGTAAGGTAGACAGAGCTGGAATATGAGATAAAGCAGTAGCTAGAGATACAGAAGAAGATGGTGCAGGAATGTGAGCCAACCAGGAGGCTTGGCAGTCTTGACATGGTGAAAATCGGGTTAAAACAGCTAGTCTAAAATATATACAGATCAATGATCAAGACAACAATAAGAAAAGACAGTTTCATACATGACAGAATGCAGAACAGCTAGTGGATGGACACCCTAACCGCAATGGCAAGTCTTCTTGAACTGGTCTGTGAGCAGATAGCTCGTGCATGCAGTAGCACTGTTGAGCAATACTAAAGTCATATACTAGCACAAGTTCTGAATGAGATATTGACGTACCTTTCCAGTAGAAGACTCTAACTATTTTGACGGGCAAGGACATCCTTCCTCCAAACAAGGCTCACCCATAGAGGTGGTCAAGTAGAGAGAAAGATTGACATCTTGTTTGGACATAGGATCTGTACTATTTGTTCAATTGGAAGACTGCCAATTTATCATAGTCAAACTGTTCTAGTATGTCATTCAAGAATATAGGAGCAATAGTCTAGGAGATATAGATAGTAATCTGTAGTATAGTTCAATATGCTATTATTTGTAATAAAACATGTTGTCGACTGTTTCAGTCAATTTTCATAAGATTTCAACTCGTCAATGGAACAATCACTTCCTTTACAGACAATCTGTCTAGCATACCATGTACTTGCATCTAGAACAAATAGAAGCCTACTGACACAGGTTGGAGACTCTGTGCGACTTGGGTCAGTAAAGGATGAGTGTTCAAGACTGCTAGACATTGCTCAGCAGGTATATCTATTTTCAAGTACAATAAGATATACACTACTTACGCAAGACTCTTAGCATGTCAATAATATACCAACAGACAAGTTCATTATTATTATAGATGGTCTTCAAAATATGATATCAGCACTTGGCGAAGCAGCACTGTCTTCACTAGATTCTCCTGACTATCAAGTGCAGTCTGCTCTATCACTGAACTACTCTGGTGAAGTGGGTTGTCCTCGTCTAGACCTAGATCGAGATTTGCTTCAAAGAGGACTGGAGCTCCAAGGACCCACTGCTCTTGCTGCAATTTTTCAATGTTCTGCTTGGACCATACACTGAAGAGCTTTGAAGTATGGTCTTGCAGATCCAGGTCCACCTGTCTATGTTGATTTTCAACAAGCTAGTGGGGAAATCAGTTGTGTTTACTGTGGCCTTTGAAGAGGACACAATCACACAGATATCACAGACTCTGAATTAGATGAGGCTATAACATATATTCTCAGCGTATTTTCAACTGTTGGTAGAAGATTGTTGAAAGGACATCTTTGATTTATAGGACATATTGTTTTAGATACACATATTCGTTCCTCCTATACACATGTACATGGTGCTGCAATCAACCGATGGGGACCATATAGAATAACACAGAGGGTGTATAAGGTTGCAGGATCTAATGCTCTATGGCATCATGATGGTCAACACGGTTAGTAAATAATAACATCCAGAGTATCAAATAATAAGCTTGTTGTTGGAATAGGTCTTATTCGATGAAAGATAATCTTTCATGCATTTATAGATGGTTTTGTATGCTTTATTACTGGCATACAAGCCAGTAATAACAATTGATTCTCAACAGTTGGTCTTTAATGATACAATCATAGTTCATGGATGTTCAAGTCGTGTTCGAGGTGATCATGGAACAGAAAATCTTGATGTTGCTGCTTTTATGGAAGAAATGTTTAGTGTTCAAAGAGGAAGTTATATCTAGGGCAAGTAAGTCTTCTATTATTTGTCGTTCCTGAACACTTATATATTTTATTAAAAGTGTTCACAATATCCGTATAGAAAGGCTTTGGAAAGATCTGACAAGAGTACTTGGATCTAAATAGAAGAGTTTTTTTAGATCTCTGGAGGTCAACAATGGTCTAAATGTGGATCTTGACACCCATATCTGGCTTTTTCATTTTCTCTTTCTTGAGATAATCAATGATGAGGCACATCAATGAGCTGAAACTTGGAATCATCACCGAATGACTCTTCCAGGAGAGCCACAGCGATCTCCTATTGACCAGTTCATGATAGGTGGATTGGAGCATGGAATATGGGGAGTCATGGCTGAGGATCTTTGTCAAGCTAACTACAATGCCTTGCATGAAGATCTTGACAACAATGAAGATATTTCATCGCATGGTATTGACTGGAATGATTTAGATCAACTTCATGCTATTAGTTTGGAAGAGGATACCTAGCATTTAGGTGGATCTTTTGACCATAATGATAATCCTTTGCTATCACACTGTCGCGACTAAAAGCGGTCTAGGCTTGAAATCATGCAGATTGAGAAAGATTTTGGTTGTTCAAACATTGGAAACTGAACAATGAGGACTAGAGTTCACCCAGACTGCTAGTTGAAACATGAGAACACACTTAGTTACCCAAGCCTGAGTGTAGAGTTAGCTACAGTACATGATATGGTACTTAGCAACTGTGACCAATGGGATCATGGAGAGAGATACTAGTTTTGCCCCTCACTTTGTATTGGAGTACCAATGTTCCATGCTAAGTTGAGTTGGTCAGACCCACCCTCTAAAGACTAGAGACTCTCATGAGTGTTGTTTGATTGTAATCCAAGGAAATGATGGAAGTTACAATTCAATCTGAGAAACATCTAAGTCCACTGGACTATCTAACTCCAGCTGGTCTTGCTAACTCAGGTTGGCTGTAAAGACTGAATGCTGAGAGTGCAGACAATCTTGTATTGTTCTGACCAGAGAAATATGTTGTACATTTGGTATTATGCTTAGGATGGTGTTACTACTTGTGAACCACCTTTGTCTGTTGGCTAAAGAGGAAGAATCCTCTAAGTCATTTCTGAAGAAGGGAGTTAGATACTCAAGCTGTCCTACCATGGAGCTAGATGTTGATTCTGGAGTATCCCTCTGAGATGTAACATCTAACTGAGTGATACCCTGAACCCAGACACCCAAATAGGGAAGAATAAACGATTATTGGGACATAATACTACCCATAGCTTGTTGCTAGAACCAGCTAAAAGAAGAAGTACCTCCTGGAGACAAATCAGATGCAAGATCTGGCCAGATAGACACATGTGCTACTGTACAGCTTGTGGATGATAGTAACGACGGAGTAGGGTCTAGATGACCTCTGAAACGAAGAAGCAACCACTGGATATGCTAGGAACCTCACCAGCAGCCCCCAGTTAGGAAATTCAAAAGAGTTGCAAATTTCAAAATCATAAAAGATGTTGTCATATAGCACCATTCTGGACTGATATTGCATGCTGTATACCCTGGTTAGAAATTTTGACTTAGTAACCCGGTCCAGGTTTTTCAATGTCCAAATCGAGAAGTTAGGTATAGAACTAGTATAAAAGGTTCCCCAAATCGTTGACGACAATTCAGCACCATAAGATACTTGGTTCTACCCTTTTACATCCTTCCCAATTCTTATACTTCTCATACTTCATTACTATGCCCCCAAAAGGTCCCAAAGGTTGGCCTGAGCGCCCTGAGTGGGTAGCAACTACTCAACGTTATATTTCTCGTGCTACTGGAGCTATGGAGGCCAAGGACGTCGATACTGAGCTATTGGGCATGTTGATCACTGCTCTAGCTAGTCATCTTGTGAGTAACATCTAACTCGATGTCTGCCATGTTTCAGTATCTAACTCTGTGTTTCTCTGTTATAGAAGAAGTCCCTTCCTGCTTTTGCAGTTGCCAAGTCCGAAGAAGCCTTTGGTCTATATGACAAAGGTGTTTCCTTGGTGTCTGACACCCTCAAGAAATATTCAAGCATTCCTGAGCCTGACACTTTTGCTCATATCAAGATCTTCAGGGAGGACTTGGTTAAGCACAGGGAGAGGGATCTTCCACCCAGAAAGTGCAAAGTACGCATTTTTCTCAAGTATCCTCGTCACCTGGAGTAACTAACTGCATGTTTCCGTGCAGCCAGCGAAAACTCCTGAACTTGTTGATGACGACGATGATGAGAATGAGGAAATCGAAGTTATTACAGGTGACAGAGACATTACTGTTGAGTATCTAACTCCATAGTGGCCTGAATAATTTCTAATTTTCCTTTCCTTTCATTTTTCAGATGGCTGATGGACCAGCCCTGGGACTTTCTGCATCCATCCATGCTCCCAAGAAGGACAGCAAGGACTCAGGCAAGGTTACCAACACCCCTAGTGCAGCTGCTAAGACTGCTAAGGACAAAGTAGTACCTACTACTCCAGTGGTAGGTATCCTTTCTCAGCCTTATTATTTCATCTCTTTTACTTACTTTGAATGTCTTTTGGACCATATAGGCCAACCCAATTCAGTCCAAAGTGGTAAGTGTTATTTTACTCTGAGTTGCTAAGTACAGCATGACTGACTGTTTATTGCTCCTATAGCCTGAGACTGTCTCAGAAGCTCCCAAGGCTGGTAGTCAGAAGAAGCCTCGCATTGAGAAGCCCTTTGTCAACCTTAGTGAAGAGACAGAGCGTGAGTATCTAACTCAATCTGGTTCAACGTCGAGTATCTAACTCTATATTTTCCAGATAAGCACAAGCTCAGGGAAAGTGGAGAAGAGATAGTCAATCGCATTACGGCTCTATTTCCGTTCATGGACCTTGACCACTTCTCTCCAGAAGTCCTTCACTCTATTTCCAACTTTCTGAGGACTGAACTCAGTGTTCACCAACATGCTATCCAGTATCACCATTCTCAGTACAGGTTTGCCTACCAGGAATATTCCAAGTTGGAGCAGCTCAGGAAGGCGAAAAAGAAGGCCAATCGTGCCTCTCAGGATCCCTTGCAGGCAGGTCCAGCAGTAGCTTCAGACTCAGCTCCATTTCATGAATTTCCTCCTGCAGACTTGACACTGAACTAGATGTTACTTTTTAGCACCTTAGTTTCACTGTATAGGTAGTATACACGTCACTGGTACATCACATAGGACATCCTCGAGTATTTAGAACATCCTTTTCGTTTATCTTAGTAGTTTAGAACTACTTTTTACACTTTTATATATTTTTCATTGAGCTAGATAGTCTCTCTCGAGTATCTAACTAGCTACTTTTTAAATACAGTGTGTTTTAGCTTTCTATCTCTTTGAAGAATGAGCCCTGGTCTGCATTGGAGCATCCCAATCAGGCTCTTCTTCATCTACATCATTGTCAGATGCAGCTTCTTCATCAGTGAACTCTTCTAAGTCTTCAACATCAACAGGAATTCTCAACTGAGGAATACTGTCAAAGATATAATCCCTTTCAAGTTCACTATCTAACTCTGTGTTTTCATTAACCATGGCTTCTAGCTGTTCACTAGTCAAGTCTATAAGTTCATGAATGTTCTCAGGCAGTTCAATTGGTTCATATCTAGCAACATGGGGCAGTACTCTGAAGGCAGCAACCTTTTCTCTGAGTACAGTACCATCCATTTGGGCCACAATGTAGGATCCCCCTTTGGTTCTCCTTATTATAATCATGGGTCCCAAGTATCTAGGATACATTTTCCTGTCCAAGTTCTTCTCAACTTGTGTATTTCTGACTTGTACTAATGTACTAGGTTTGAAATCAAAGTCTCTGATAATATTTCTGTATTCTTCTTCATATTGTCTTAGAGTATCTCTCTTGGTAGTATCTATCCTGGATATCATTTCTTGAACATGGGCTCTATGTTTAGCTAGAGCTTGAGCTCTGTAGCCAATAAGTTCTTCATATGTCAGAATTCTATCTGGTAGTTTTACCAACCAAGTGGACTCAACAATATCTAAGGGTAAAATAGGTTCAGCACTGGTAACAAGGAAGTATGGTGAACATCCAAGTCCCTTTCTAGCTGTAATTCTATCTGCCCAGAAGACATGCTTGAGAAACCACCACCATCTCTTTAGATCTCCCCCTGTAGCTTTTGCAAGGGCAGTTCTAATGTCAAAGTGGGCTCTCTCAATCTTGCCATTGGCTTGTGAATTGTAAGGAGATATGTTAATCCCTTTAATTCCATATTTCTCTTCTAGCCATTTAAGCATAGCTCGCATTTGGGGTGCATTGTCAGTTACAACTTTATCAGGATATCCCCATCTGCATATAATATCATCAAAGAACCATTCTCCCAATGACCTAGCATTGTCAGATCTTAAAGCTCTTCCTTCAGACCAAGATGATAGTGCACATCTGCCATGTACAACATCTTTGCAACCATTGCTTGCAGATGATACTTTGAAAACATCAACATGAATCTTCTGAAGCAGAGAGGGAGTGTGGGTAAGAGTGGGAGGAATTTTCAACAAGTCCATTTTGCGGTTCTGGCAGACTTGGCAGGATTTGACAAACCAATTGACATCACCATTCAAGTCTGGCCACCAAAAACGCTTTTCTATAAGAGCTTTTGTTGCAAACATTCCTTTATGTCCCAGATGATCATGAGCAGCATGCATCATGTACATCCTTTTCTCTTTAGGCACAACCAGTCTATGCTGGCCTCCTGTATCATCATTTCTCCTATAGAGACGACCATCTCTGTCTACAAAGAATTTTACAGCTCTGGATAAGAACTTTTTCTGGAGTGTCCCGCTCAATTGAGTTAGATACTGGTTTCCGTGCAGATATCAGTCTCTAATTAAATCAAGTTGATCATCCAGCTCTTTTGTAGACACAGATCTATGATCTTCCCAGTAAGGGTGTTCATGTGTCCATTCAGTACCTCCTTCAGGCACAACAAGAGTTTGAGCAAACTGCAACACCGAGTTAGATACTGGATATTGAGTTAGCAACAACGCTCTAATGGAATTCAGATGGTGTTCTTCTTCAATGGCTTCTTGCAAATTGTCTTCAAAGTCATCAATTGACTTGGCAACATCCTGCAAGTAACCTCCTCTAGTATCTATTTCATCTTTAAAGGACTCAAACTCAAAGGGTGACTCAGTTTCACCATCTCCCATCCTGAATTTCACTGGCAGACCGTCATCTTCATCAATAAATGAATCAGGATCTCTAGACGCAGCTCTTTCAGTTGGTATGGTGCCCCTAGGGGGTCTTGATAAACCATCAGGTCCTTTGTGTTCAGTACCTTTGATGTGTACTAAGGTGAAGTGAAACTTCCTTATTTCTTCAATCCACCTGTTTATAGTTGCATTGGGACCACTACTGGGCTTGTCAAGCATGCCTTTAATGTAGCTTGCATCTGTTTCCACAGTAAGTTCCCTACATCCATATGTCTGGTAGTATGTTTGTTGTAAGGCCAACATCAAGCCATAAAGTTCTCTCTTAGGTTGGGAAAACCTTGCTTCTCTCTCATTTAAAGTAATAGAACCCATCCAATTGTAGTATTTTCTTCTTGGGATCCAGAGGATCTGTTTGGTACAATTGAAAACCAACTGCCATCCATGAAGTATCTACTGAAAGGGTGATTCCAGAACTTAAATCATAGTCAATAGGACGGAGTGCTGGAGCATTCCTAATCCCATCTTTAATCATTTCTACAGCTTCTAACTCTGCAGGACCCATTTGAAACGGTACATCTCCAGTTAAGATTGTTAAAGGTCTAGCTTTCTTAGCATAATTCTTCATGAACATTCTCATCTGACCAGCAGTGCCCAAAAATGACCGGATATCTTTCTTTTCAGACCATTTTGATGCATCACAAGTCAGAACAACCTCAGCTAGCCGTTCAACTGGTTTTTCTCCTTCATAACTGATATGATGTCCAACAACATCACCTTCAACTACACAGATAAAAGCTTTGGTACCAGCAAAAGTACCACCAGCATGTTTCATTCTCTGTACAATTCTGTTCATATTCTGTAGATGCTCCCACACAAACCTTCTGATGCCAGAATTCTCAGGTATAGTCTCATATCCTCCATCTGGAGTTCCATAACGAGTAGCTGGACCTTTTACTGGTACATCATCAATGTAAGGTTTAGTTACATGTGGAATTTCATCTCTGAAGATATATGTAACATCATCATGATAGATAGGAACAGAGTTTGTTCAACCCATAGGTAACTTCACTAATCTATGTGGGCCAAAAGGTGTCTGGAAGGTTGTAAGATCTCTTAAACTTTCATCAACCAGTCTCTCATCATAGCCAACAAAGATATCCAGCCATCCCAAACATGCTCTTCCAGAAAAGCTTCTAGCTATATCTGCAGTTGCAGGAGGGATTCCTGAATGTTGGATAGTCACTTTATTGAGTGGTTCCAAACTGTGTACCAATCTTAAGCTTTTTCCATCTTTCTTCAAGACACAGAACCATTTGGATCTATAGGATGAACTAGAAGGCTCATATACACCAGCATCTATCTTGTCCTTGATCATCTTACACACTTGATCATAGATCCCTGGAGATATAGGAATATTCCTTTCCACCCAAGGTGTGTGAGGCAATACTGGAAACTTTACTGGAGGAAAGAACTCTGTATTAAAAGTTCCACCTTCAGATGCTTCCCATGCAAATGATTTCTCTTGGACTTCCATGAGATGATGTACAAGCTTCATTTCTGCAGACCATAAGAAACCTTCATTATGATTCTTGTCTATAATTTCTTTTCTTTCTTGAATATACCTCTTCCCAGGAGTGAACTCTGGTGGATGAGTAGGTAGCTCAGGCATATCCTTTAACGGATCTCCTATGATCTTTCTCTTAATTCGGAACTCTGCAGGCAATGTAGCTTTAACAGGTTTAACTTTTACAGCAACTGGTTTGTACTTTCTTGAAGCCAATACAGTCACTAACTCAGCAAACTTGTTTCCATTAGCATTTCTGCTCTATCTAGGTCTAAGAGGCGATTGTTTGTGCCTTTCTTTAACAGATTTACACTTGTCAATCCTCTTTTGTTGACACTTAGATACTGGTTCCTCATTGTATACAGGCGCTGGTGGAGTATCTAACTCCAGATTTTCATCCAAAGTTTGATTTTCACGCTAGGTACAATACACCTGCTTCTTTTCAGAGTCTACAGAACGATTTAGATATGATCTAACTGTATCTGCAGCACCTTTATCTTTTTCTCTTATGGTGGATTCAGCTGCAAACACAAATGCTTCAGCCTTTTCAGGTTCTGAGAACAATTTCGCATCTGGCAGCTTAAATCCAGCAATAGTAGCATTTCCATTATCATCTATTTCAATACAAACAGCAACCTCTCCCTGATCTCCTATCAGTTCATTAAGGTCCGATGAAAATTTTGAGTCTCCCCCTCGGGCTTGAGTGGGATACTCGAAGATTTTTGTGTTTCTGGGACAAGTTTTGGTTCACCGGGTACAGGTTTGACCTTTACTCCATGACCTCTATCATATGTGCCCATTATACACTTCATTCCGCTGTTTGGATCTGTGATAGTGATTTCTTGCTCTCCAGTCTCAAAGTTCCTAATCACACTGCTTGTCAACACATCAAATGGTCTCCCCAAGAGAACATCATAAGGCACTTTATCTATTACATGTATCTGCATATAGATTGGAATTTCTCCAAAGGTAAATGGTACATTCCTAGCTAGTCCCCTTGTTGCTTGCACTTTGCATATGGATTACTGCAGCAGGGTCCCATCTCAGGCCTAAACCAATTGCAACTCTAGTGTCCATTGATACAATTTGAGAGCCACTGTCAATGACTGTCTCAATTTGCTGGTCAGAGTAGTTTATCTTTGGATAGATTGCCTTTAGACTGTCAGTCTGACTGGCTACTATAATGATCTTATCCCTTTCTTCTGAAGGAATATCTCATTGATATTGATTCACAACATCCTTGTGAACCACTGAACCTTTCTTAAGGTCATCTGTGTCTTCATCTAAGATAATAAACACATCTTCCCTCTCATAGACCATATCATCAACATTAACCATATAGGTTGCCTTAGACAGAGTAACATCTTCCTCAAGTTGAGTACCATACTCAGGATCATCTTCATCCCTAACCTCTTGAACAAAAGCCTTTATACGCTGTTTATACACTCTACTGTTCTTCAACTTTCTCTGCATGATTTTCTTTAGTGCAGGAGGTATAGCAATGAGATCACCACTACTAATATCTATCTCAGACCTAAAGATTTTGTCTGCTATCTCTTCAGCAAGACCAGGTTTGAACAATGAGTTTCTAAGCTTAAAATCAGGCTCAGATTTGCGCAAAGGCTTTGTATAAACAATAGCATTCTTTGTGTCACTATTCATTCCTTCTCTAGTTCTGGACTGAGTAATATCACCTTCCTTTGACTTGTGTTGGCTCCCTACAGGCGCTCCCTTTGGTATAGGTGGCCTATCAATTGCCTTTACATTGTCAAATGGCCGGTTAGATACTCTCCGTGCAGTATCGAACTCCATGTCAGAGGGAGACTCAGGCTCCTCTGTGTCAAATTCAATAGGTAGCTCAAAACAAACTTGTTCTTTTCTCATGGCAGGAGGTCTGTATTTCTCCTTTTCAGATGGTTTCAAGGTGGGTAACAAGACTTCCATTTTCTTTCTCTTTGCAAGATTAAAATCCTCAGGAGTTTGACTTGCTCTGTGAGAAGGATGTTGTGAAAATACATCTTCTACACCAAACTCCTTCATTGGAACCTCTAGTTTTTTGACTCAGAGGTACTATCTCTCTTCAGAATCTGCTTTTTCTCCGAGTTAGCAACTGGAGCTAAATTCTGTAGTGTAGTACAAACATGACTGAACTGCGCAACAAGACTGTTTATAGCATCTAGTAAACTGTTTTGAGAAGGGCCTGCCATTACAGCAGTATCCTCTTCCTCAAAAGCATACAGATTCTGGTCAACATGAGAGGGAGATTGGTCCCAACCATGTCTTCTGGCAATTTCCTCAATCTTATCTTTCTTAGACCAAGTATCTGAAGGATCAGCTCTTGGCCAATACACTCCATCTTTTAATGCCCATTTACCAGCACTGTTTTTGGTCATCCACCCCAACCTGATAAATCTAAGTTGATGGGAACAGTCCACAGATCTATGTCCAGGTTCATCACACATGTAGCAATTAGAGTCAGAGTGGTGAATTGTTATGAACAGAAGAGACCTGAGACAACCTAGGAGCATCATTGTGTCCATTAGAATTCATCCCAGACCCAGAATTTTGAATTGGAGCATTCATGTTCATTCTCATGGAGCTAGATATTACTTGGGTCATTTTTGCCAAGTTAGCAACTGTCTCTGAGAGCTTTGCAAGAGCTGCCAAATTCGATTCCTGAGCTTATCTGATCTGATTAAACTGATTCTGGTGACTATCCACTGTAGCAGACAACTTCATTGCCCATTGGTCTGGTTCTGCCTTCACAGTAGTTGCTACTTGGTATGGATCATACAGTTTCCTAGTAGCACTCTGTTCAGGTGTTGGAAGTGCTCTGGAGTAACCCTCAGCTATGCTAGGACCATTCATGAATAAACCAAAGTTATAACCACCTGCTCTTTTTACAGAACAGAGTTTTTCAGCCTCAGACATAACATCTTTCAGAGTAAAAGGATCATCTTCTCTCTGAACATGTATGTGGCCATTGATTACTTTGTTTTCCAGACGATCCAGAAGCTTTCTTCTGAAAGGTTCATCCAATGCACTCAAGAAACCAGCAACAGCTTCTGAGTTAGATACTACAGGTGTAGCACCAGAGGACAGTTTCTCATATTCAATCTCATACTCTCTCTTAAATGCCATCAGTTTCTGAATAGCACCAAGCACAATGAGTTTATATTCTTCTACAATAGCATAAAGCTTTTGTCTTGATCCCAGACCTCTGTCTGCAGATTCAGAAAAGTTCTTCATCAAAGCTTCCTTAAATGCAAGCCAATCTAACTTTCTGACTGCTTCAAGCCATTGAAACTCTGCTTTAGTATGGAACTCCATATACCTGAGAGCCAACATGACCTTTGCAGCATCAGTCTTAGTTCCAGTAGAGACAAAGATATTTTCTAACTCTACCAACCATGCAACTAATTCAGATGGATGTCTCTTGTCAAATATGGGTGCATGCTTTGAAACTTTCGGTAATTTCTCATTTTGCAACTCTAGGATTGCTGGGGCAGGTATCTGAATATCAGGTGCAATTCCCAAAGATAGTATCTCGCTCCGTGGAGTTAGATTCTTGGTGGGACCTTGCCCTTGAGTACCTTCTCCAGGATTAGCTTGTTCACCAGTGGTAGACATGTTGTTTCTTTTATCTTTTACAATCCTCACAGGTATTCTCTTATGAGTCAAGAAAAAGAATTGAGGACTATTAAGAAATTTCCTCTTATTTTTCTTGTATCTAGCTGAAAGTTCAGCAAACTCTGGAAGATTCCTTTCAGGAATAGGACTAAGGGATGATAGAGACGAAAGTGGACTAGATTCAGGTTCAGGTGACACTTCTTTCTCCTTTCCTTTTGAACTTTTTCTTCTGGGTAACTGGTTCAGAGGTAATTCTTCTGTTCCAGCTCTCACAGAATTTCTAGTTTGTCTAGGGTGGGTGCTTTTCCTTGAGCTGCTAATTTTGACAAAACAAACTCGAAGTATATAGCTATGTTTTTCTTGCAACAACTTCTATAAAGATGTAGTTGCTAACTGCAGAACAGAACAAAGTTCAAGCAGGAGAATAGTCCAGATAGGTTCCAGACGTGTGCAGATAGCACAGAAGGGTTCAAATATCAAGTCTAAAGCCACCCCTCGCAGTGGGCTCCAGATAATGTGCAAGAATTAGACTGAGAGGGGGTCTCAAGAAACAACCTCTAACTCAATTCTAGGGGGGGGTTTGTGGAGGTGTGGCTGGCGTTGTCAAAGGTTCCGCACAGTTAAACTCAACAATTGAACTCAATACTGAGCTAGCAAGTGTCTGCAGTCCGCTCTGAACAGGGTATAAGTGACAGGGCAACTCAAAAACACTGGTTCAAGACAGAGGGCAACTAGTTTCTCAGGGGTTCAGGGGATGGTTCAGGGCAATAATCAGAGTGGGCAACTCGATTTAATGGTCCAAACAGTGACAGTATCAATCAGAACAGTAGCAGCAACAGTTTCAGCAGGCAGAACAGCACAGACAGAACAGCAGGGATAGCAACAGTTTCAGTATCTCTCTCAAGGTTTGCCACAAGGGACTTTACAGAAGTTTGCACAACTGGTATATTTCTCTATAACTGAACTCCTAAGAGCCAGGCAAATTTCGTCTAGAAGAAGTTCTGCTTTGGTAGTGAGCCTAGGCAGTCCTAACTTAAGGAAAAATATCTACAAGTAGGTAGTTCTTATATACAGGTCAGAAAATAAATATAGTAAATCTCGAAAATGTAAGGAAATCTGAGCAGAGTAAATAGAATAGATAACAGAAAGACTAATTGAGCAGGGATTGGTGTCTTTTAAGGTATTTTTGTAGGTATTTTTCAGTTAGATACTGTCATGTATAGGTATCTTGGGTATAAAAATTGTTATAAAATCGCTTTGTCCATATAGTGGCTTGGCAATCAAGTCCAGGGTATCTAACCAGGGTGTACAGCATGCAATATCAGTCCAGAATGGTGCCATATGACAACATCTTTTATGATTTTGAAATTTGCAACTCTTTTGAATTTCCTAACTGGGGGCTGCTGGTGAGGTTCCTAGCATATCCAGTGGTTGCTTCTTCGTTTCAGAGGTCATCTAGACCCTACTCCGTCGTTACTATCATCCACAAGCTGTACAGTAGCACATGTGTCTATCTGGCCAGATCTTGCATCTGATTTGTCTCCAGGAGGTACTTCTTCTTTTAGCTGGTTCTAGCAACAAGCTATGGGTAGTATTATGTCCCAATAATCGTTTATTCTTCCCTATTTGGGTGTCTGGGTTCAGGGTATCACTCAGTTAGATGTTACATCTCAGAGGGATACTCCAGAATCAACATCTAGCTCCATGGTAGGACAGCTTGAGTATCTTCCCACTTAGTGTGTACACACTATGCAGGCCAACAACTACCAGGCCCTTTCCACCGTCTGCTCTAAGCTTGGGGACTTCGATTGTTGACTCCGCGACCAGTCGTTTGAACACTATGGTGCAGGTCTCCGGCTCAAATTAATGTCCACTACTTTCGAGGAGGCAAAATTCGCTCTTGTAAGTTTTGTTTTCATTTCTCATTTATGCTTTTGCTAACGCGCGTTTACTTTGTATAGGCACACGTTGCGTTGGTTTTTAATCGTTGTCAGAAGAACGAGACCCATTTGCCTGACTACTTCACGGGAACCTTCCTTGCTGCTTCGAACCTCGCTCTTTGGCTACATCATCAGAGGCCTGGAACTTTCGTTCTGCCACCTTGGTGTCCTTCCAGAGCTCGATACAATGATTTACACAAGAAGTTCACAGTGAGTATCTAGCTCAGGGGTCAGTTTCTTTGACATCTTAAAGTCTCATTTCTCTTTTTAGCTTCGGAATCTCTGGGAGCCTTTACCGCCTTTTCCCAAGTCTCTCCTAGGCCCTCAGCTTGAAGACGACAAAGACAACGAAGAAGATGACGAGATTTGCCTCCCTCCCATTGAATCTGTTGCTTCAGCTGCCAAGTCTACTCGTTCCGCCAAGAAGACTGCTCCGGCTACGGAGACGAAACCTAAACCTGCCCTGACGCTGATGCCGGGTCGATCTGTGGTAAGTTTTGAGTTTCTCGCAGTGGATCCCTCCTGACTTATTCATTTTTCTAGTCGAAATGCAAGTCTCTGAATTCCGAGGACTCTGCCGCTTTCACCGATGAATCTGATGACAACGACGCAGAAGTTCCTGATTCTGAGCCTCCGAGAAAGAAAACCCGGACCTCATTGACCAAGAAGCCTGAGGCTCCCAAATCTTCTAAGGTGAGTTCCATTTTCTCTGCTTACGTGTATTCATTTCTCATGTGTTTTACAGGGCAAGGGTAAGCAAACAGTGAAGCCTCGCCCAAAGACTCAATCAATTCGCGTGGAGGAACCTGTTGAGGAACCGCCGGCGCGTCAAACTCGATCCAAGGCTGCTTCCACTTCGACCAAAACAACTCTCCCTGAATCCAGCGACAAGGAGGAAGTAGAGGATGAGGAAGACAAGCCCAAGAAGAAGAATGAGGGATCGAAGGGTGCTAAGGAGTCCAAAGTCGATCTCTCTGCTCCCCTTTGGCCGAATCGCACGGGTTTCTCAACTACATCTGTGCTGAAGGCTCCCGGTGTTCATGACGAACCCCCTAATCTTCAAGTAGGTCTTCTTTTTCATTTCTCAGTATGGTCTACTAACCTTTCCTTCCTTTATCCAGCATGTCGATGGTCGCACCTTTCAACACCGGAACAAGGAGGAGTATACCAACGTTCCCAGTATTTCATTTCGTTTTTCTTAACTGTAGCTTTTTAGAACTAACAATTTGTCTAGATCGTACTCTCTTTGGGTGGCCTTACGGTCGCCCTGTTACTCTTCAACAGCTCGTCTCTATCAATCGCTCGTTCGACCGCGTAAGTAACTCATTTTTCTTATTGTAGCACTTTTATCTGATATTTTTTTTACAGTTCTTCGGCGATTCTATCTGCGCAGCTTGTGTTGGCAGTACCCATTCCGATGGTCGCAAGTGTCGCCCTCAAATCAAGGAGAACTCGTTCGACTGGAGATGTAGTACCTGCGCCAAGGACAATCATGCGTGCAGTTGGACATACAGCCTCGAAGGTACCGATCAGATGCACTGCCTTTCATACACCTTAGCTCGCAGCAGTAGCGCTGGTGTGTTATTCTCATTTCTCTTGGGTTTAATTCAATTTCTAATTGAATTTCTTGTTTATCTAGTCATTGCACAAGAGGCGGGTCAACTCCAACTTCTTATCGACTCCTACGAGAAGATGCAGGAAGGGGTTGTCGCGCAG
This sequence comes from Omphalotus guepiniiformis, assembly GCA_028554645.1. Classification (NCBI taxonomy): domain Eukaryota; kingdom Fungi; phylum Basidiomycota; class Agaricomycetes; order Agaricales; family Omphalotaceae; genus Omphalotus; species Omphalotus guepiniiformis. Next base: position 89,212 of record JAQOOI010000050.1, read on the forward strand.
ATGCAGGCAATGGAACAACTTCACGCTGGAATCCTCGAACGTCAGGCGCATATCAAGGCATCGTGCAGGGACCCTTGACTTGTACTTCATCAGCTTAAGACTGGTGACCCATCCTTCGAATACACCAACGAGCAGATGTGACTTCTTTGTACCGCGCTTGGTTGGGACATCAACATTGTTTCTCGCGCTAGTTACATTCCGAAGAACAGTGCCGGTAATTTCATCGTGGTCGATCCTGAGGAGGACAAAGCCAAAGTTGGCCCATCTCATCCCTCCACATCTCGAGCCAAATCTATCGCTAAGAACACTGAAGAGCCACGTCCAGCGACTAGTGATTCTCACAACAATCCAGAGGTCGAGGACAATGAGGACAACTTGGACACCGAGAAGGTTCTCGCTCCCGCGAGCAGTCCACTACCTGAAGAGGATCATATCCCTTCAGAGTGACTCGCACATGAGGTTCCTCTGGCCCTTCTTGCATATCTTCCTCAATATTACGGTGATTTCTACACAGCGTTGGACTGATCGTTTCTTTATTAGTTCTCTGTTTGCATCTCGTGCGGGGTGACTCAAGTGTTCAACACACTGAGTTGCCCTTATATATATATATCTTGTATTTCCGACACTCACTGTATTCTATCCAGATAGTAGTACATGTAGAGTGTCTTCGATAGTCATAACAATGAGCTTCTAGAGCTCAAATATATTTCATTTGTCTTGTTTTCTTCTTTAAGTGTGAACTTTAAGTTGAAATGTTATAAAAGACCGAGTATCCCTCTCCAGATATAGTATCTAAGTCGAGCTTCAGAGGAAGACTCCATGATTACAGGTTATATTCAAATAAAACTCTGTAAGTATCTTTATTTAATATGGATAAGTCAAGATTTATTTTGCCCAAGGTTTCCGCGTGAAGACAAAGTTGAACTCGGCAATCTTAAGCCGGCTAAGCCCTCAGACGGTCAAAGCTGTTCCAGATCTCTAGATCTTAATCTTTGAAAAATCAAAAATTTCGCTCTAGAGTCATTGTTAACTTGTCTTTACTCTCTCCCCCAAAGCAAAATAAATTTCAACGTCCCCGTTGAATCGCATGGACAGGCCTAGTCAAGATACCCTGGACTTGATTGCCAAGCCACTATATGGACAAAGCGATTTTATAACAATTTTTATACCCCAGATACCTATACATGACAGTATCTAACTGAAAAATACCTACAAAAATACCTTAAAAGACACCAATCCCTGCTCAATTAGTCTTTCTGTTATCTATTCTATTTACTCTGCTCAGATTCCCTTACATTTTCGAGATTTACTATATTTATTTTCTGACCTGTATATAAGAACTACCTACTTGTAGATATTTTTCCTTAAGTTAGGACTGCCTAGGCTCACTACCAAAGCAGAACTTCTTCTAGACGAAATTTGCCTGGCTCTTAGGAGTTCAGTTATAGAGAAATATACCAGTTGTGCAAACTTCTGTAAAGTCCCTTGTGGCAAACCTTGAGAGAGATACTGAAACTGTTGCTATCCCTGCTGTTCTGTCTGTGCTGTTCTGCCTGCTGAAACTGTTGCTGCTACTGTTCTGATTGATACTGTCACTGTTTGGACCATTAAATCGAGTTGCCCACTCTGATTATTGCCCTGAACCATCCCCTGAACCCCTGAGAAACTAGTTGCCCTCTGTCTTGAACCAGTGTTTTTGAGTTGCCCTGTCACTTATACCCTGTTCAGAGCGGACTGCAGACACTTGCTAGCTCAGTATTGAGTTCAATTGTTGAGTTTAACTGTGCGGAACCTTTGACAACGCCAGCCACACCTCCACAAACCCCCCCCTAGAATTGAGTTAGAGGTTGTTTCTTGAGACCCCCTCTCAGTCTAATTCTTGCACATTAACACATTCCCAATCATTTAGCTCATGTTGAAATACCTCATCTTTCATTTGAACCTAGTAATGAATTGAAACTATTACTTTCTCAGCAACTTCAAGAATCTCCTTATTATGATAGAGTTGATATGGAATCTCGTAGATTGTTATGGAGAACTGCTCTAGATATTTGTACTTTGTAGATAGTTTTGAATTCAAGTATATTAATCAAATGACGAAAAGAAAACAAACAGATTTATAACAATCAGTCTAATTCTAAAAGTTTTTCTCGGGTAAGTGATAAAGGAACAGGATATGCTGATGAATTAGAACCAAGACAAGCATTTCGAGCAATCTTGTCCAAATTTTCAAAGTCTTCCTTACAAAAGGCTTTCTCCCATCTTGATACTTTGCAGAGTAAATGCTCCACAAATATTGGGCTAAAATACAGAGTTTTCCGATCTGCATTTGACAAGTAACGGTGTAGGAAGTTATAGACAAGTTTGAATGAATATTTGACACTTGACTTGTTGCAGCCATGACCAACATCAAATCCTAACTGCTAAAGACCCTCAAAGGCTCCCATGCTATGATGAGCAGCGATAATATCACCCATAGGCATCTACACTTGGCATATCACATAAGTTGAATAGGACAAGTGTATTTGCAAATTGCATTTGAGTGATACCTGAGCCAAATCCTTCAATAGATGTATTGACGCTTAGCTTCAATGCATCACCATAGCTTGGCAAAGATTCCTCGTCACAGAACTCCCGCCATAGATTCACAATCTTTGGAGTGAACATAGGCAAGATGCGATCCAAAATGAGGATGTTGTCCTCATTCAGTTGAACCAAGACCAAGACAGGGACAGGGTGTACCCCAGCATCACATGTTTTCAATATGCATTGATGGATCCGTAATCCATGCCCGTTCAAATGCTGTTACACAGTCTGCACCAGAAAGGAAAAAACGGCAAAAATATTGTTTGACAAAGGTTTCCATCATCTTGCCCTGTCCAGTGCCTATACGGACAAGAAGATTTAAAAGCCCATAATCGCCTTTCAGATTGTCCTCTGAGAGCGATAATTTAAGTAGGGTCTGAAAATGATTGGTTGCTCGTATTGTATCAAAATGATCAGGATCTCGGACACTAAAGGAGTTGTTAAGAGTGGGATGTTGTCCTTGAATGATACACCCCAAGATAGGATGAAGTTCTGTCCCAAGTTTCAAAGAGAGAGCTTCTCGGAGTATACAACCCAGCTTGTCAGCTTGAAAGCCATCTGCCCAAGGACAGATATCTGTCAGTAATGTATTTGCGGGAACTCGGGGAAGTAGTTGCAAGGAACTATAAACAAGATTCCGTTTTTTATGTCCGCTTGCTTGACGCTTGCTAGCTAGTGGCACTGCAAACAATTCAACATAAATCTCATGGGAAAATGTTAAAAATGTGGTGAAACAATGTGAAAAAGTTTAATTTTTTGTGATATTTCACCATATTTCTAACATTTTCCCACAGGATTTATGTTGAATTGCTTGCAGTGTGGCTTTTGCAATGAACATTTTGCTATCATGTCCTGCACTTCCAGAGATAATGGATTTGCTGCCTCCAAAACATCTGCCCATTGAAAGTCAATGTATAAGGACTCTTTCAGACCATCAAATACCGGCTGCTTCTTCATAATTTTGTTGAAGAGAGCTAAATCTGATGTAGATTTATCTGAAGAAGTAGAAAACAGTGTGGCAGGGCTTTCTAGAACTGACTGAATCTCAAGCGCAGCAAAAATGCAGTCACTATCAAGCCAATCAACTAGACAGTCCAGTAGCCCGCCATGCACAACAGATCAAGCAATGATTGCTTCCTTGGTTATTAGAGATCGCCGATCACAATTGAGCTGTGTGTCATAGATCGTTATTGCAGGCAGAATAATGTAATCTGTAAGAATGTCTAAAAAGACTTTTTGTCCATAGATTGATTGGTCTTCTGGAGACGTTAACTTTGTCTTGGGCGAGAGTGTAATAGTTATCTGTTCTGAGGAAGAGAGATTTCGAATTCCAAAGATATTTGATGGTATAATCAAAGGATTTGGTAAGGGCTCGTCAGCTCTTCTATGGTGAGCATTTTGATATTTCTTGACATCTCTGATAGACCCTGTAATAGCCTTTACAAAGGAGGCTACACAGTTGTTCAACACATCTGAAACTCTCTGTTCTCCTGTTTCTGAGAATTGATCGAAAACACTTTTTGCAAGTGTAGGTCCCCATTCTGTATACCACAGAAAGATAAAGCGAAGGGAACGGCAGATGGATAAATTGAGTGAACGTTTAAGGAGATCAACTTCCTGTAAAGCAACAGTGTCTTGAGTAAGTGTCTCTGTACTGGCTTGCAAATTTAAGAGAAGCTGGTGTTGATTTTGACCAATAATTTTGACCAATAAAGGATAAATGAGTATCCCAGTGCTGGTATGAGCTAGAAAGTTGATCTGATTTTGCATATATATCATAGCAAATGGAAGTTGACACAGAAGAAAAGGATTCTTTTGATTTCAAGGCCTTGAGATTGTGATACTGGCGGGCAAGATTTTCAACATCTAAAAGACATGAAAGAGCAAGATATCCTTTGCCATCAGAACTTAGAGGCAATTGAGAAGTGGAGACAGAGCTTTCTGTCAGAGAAGAATTGGACCCTGAGATGTCTATTGTTTTTTGTCATTTGTTATGTTGAGTTTTGAGAAAGTTCTTTACCAGTTCAGGTGCACTATAAATTAATCACATAACTCTAAGTAACAGAAACAAAGAGTGAAAAAAGTGAATATTTACTTTATTTCAGCTGCATCAATCCAGCTATCAGTATATTCAGGAAATCCTCTCCAGTGTACAAGATATTCAGTTGAGTTGTTCTGAAACAATCAAATTAGTATTCTGAATAATTCTATTGACTTGACATACCTTTTCTGTCGTGTCTATTATACCTGTTATGACATACGTATTTTCTTCTACAGAAGAAACAGATTCATCACTTTGCCTAGAACGTTTCAAGATAGCAGCCTGAGAACGGATCTGAGGCCTGGATGATATAGCAGTTGATGATGGTGTTGTAGAGGAGGATTCAGTTTGCCGCTCTTTAAATTGAGCGATCATCTTGTCCTGTATTTGGCGAAATACATTTTTGTTCATACAAAGCAAGTAGCGGATATTGTTGTTATGAAGATTTTTGTATAGTCCCCGCATGAAGTCAACCTTTTTTGTGTCTGCCTCTGGATCAAAGAAAGGATGGAGAGTCTTGACTTCACCATTCATAGACTCAAAGGAGAATGTACTACTAGCAACAGGCAAGCTTGTTTCTGTATCTCAAGCCATATTATAGCTATGCATATAACGTTCATGCAATAAACGGGTTTTTTGATTATCGTAAGATTCTAAAGCAGGATAACCATCATTGGCAAAGGTATGAAGTTTCTCCTTTGATTTCAAAGAAGAGCCTTCTTTGTTTCCATATCCAGTTTGCCTTGTTACAGCGATTCCAGCATCCCGATGAAATGCAGCCCAACTTGGATAAAGAACATATACAACTTGATTTTCTTCTCCAACATCCTGAATCCTGATAAAGACTATCAAGAGAGGTAACAAAGTCGTTCCAAGCCTCCGAGTCAGTCTTTGGTGCAGTTCCTGAATGAAGATTGTTTCCTTTGAACAGAAGAAAGAAATAAAGATTTCCATCTTTATTGGGCCAGGTCTGAGCATATACACCACAACGTGCATGAAGAAAATCTCTAGCTGTACTTCCTGCAATATCTTGTTAGATTTTGATATTAAAAATAATATTGAAATCTTACCAGGAGGTAGACAAAGTAGTCCCACTAATAGAGTCCAGCCATTGAAGTCATTATTGTCATCAACATGCCAAGCACCCTGGAGATCTCCAATAAACTCTGCTAGGGTGCCACCAATTCGAGCAGAGGAAACCATCACAGACTAGTAAAATGTGAGACTACTAGTACCAATGATGTCCCTATGTATGATTGCTCTGTAGACACAGAAAATAATACAATGTGGAAGGGTGTCATGCAAGGAAACTAATCACAAGTCCATGCACTGACAGCTTCTTGTACTATTAGTACTGCTGTTTCAAACTTATACTGCTGCCAGTGGGACTTGATCAGCGGTGTAATGATCAGTGGAAGAGCTGGGTACAGAAGTCTGGTTAGTACTATTCAAGTTGGGTATCTCATGAGAGTTCAACTTACACACATTCTGTAAGGGCCTTGATTAAAACATTGAAAACCCTCTGCAGCTCCTCACCAGGTTCACCAGCAACCTCGAGTATCTCATTATACTTTGAATTGACATGTTCAACCACTTCAAAAAGGCTTAGAAGAGACCCTTATGGAGTACAGTAGTCTATAATCAAAGATTTAATAGAAAGCCTGCTAATCCGAGAGGTTTGAGTGGTAACTTACCAAAGAGACACAATAAAGATGAAGTGAGCGCAATTGTGGGCCTGCAAGAGGGACTTAGTCAGAGTGCTGTGTGTCAAATCCAACCATCTTCCTCTTTGCAAACTGTCTGGTTGCAAACACAAGTAGATTGAGCACTATCAGCAATGCAAAAGGTATCAGGACTGGAAGCCCATCGAAGTTGCATTTGACCTGCCAGATGGTAATTACTAGAAGTTAGGTTGTGTGCAGAAATTAATTTAAAAATTCCACCTTGGATCTGTTGAGCAGCCTTTCCTGAGCTTGAGGATACAAATCTTTCTCAAAGTGAAGGTACCACAACTTCATGGCACTGGCGTATTTAGCTTGCATGAATGGTCCCTGGTCACTAGCAGTGGTGTTGACGTTATTACACCAAATCAGGGAGGCGCCAAGTTGCCTGACAACTTCATGAACCATTGCTGATTGGAAAGACCAATTTATTAAAGATCTTTTGTTGAAGGCTGATTGAGAGTGGTCTCTTTCCTGGGAATGCCCATAGCAGCTGCTACTGTCAGCTCCCACATCTGCAGAGAGGCTGGGTTGAAAAAGAGCACCACCATTATTTGCGCCTCAACCAACTCAATCAAGGAATAACGGGAAGTTGATCTTTTATATGACTTGAGAAGTACTCATTGCAAGAATTAAGGCTTCAAATCATAATCAATAATCTTTCATACCATGCTTCACCTGAACATTGAACCCACAATCATGTTGGTAGAAGAACCCTAATATTTTCCTGTACTGATGTACAACCTTAAAGTGAGACAACGGAACCTTGTGAAAGGAGCCAGTGTAAATTTGTTTTAAACATGCAAAGAGGATCTTTGCAGCGACTTTTGAGCTTCTATACCGTGGCAGCCCCTCCTGCCTGGCACTCTACCTGTTCAAGAAGCTTCACTACTGCTTCCAAGTCCGCCCAAAAATCCAGTAACCATGGGTCTGGTTGTTGTTGGAAGACTAAGAATGTGTTATGAAGCAACACACTGGAGAGAATGAGTGCTCCACAAACTGGGCTAAAAGGCTACAATGTCAAGTCTGCCTGACATTACTCCCCAGCACTGTTTAAGCAGTTCAGTTGCTAGGTTGCCAATTCCTAACAGAATGGGTGATGGGATTCTGGTAGTCAGTGGTGTGGGGGAATGATATATAGGTTCAAGTGTGTCCTGAGGCCCAGGACAAAGTTCTTCAATGAGTAGATCAAGATTTGTAGTCCCATTAGGAGATGAGACCAGAGAAATGCTCACTTTAGTACAAAAGTACTCACAAATGACCTTTGTGCTGTTTTGTCTGATGTCACTGTCCTCGTTGGAGATGGTGTTAGAATCTAAGACAATGCACTACCAGTGATACACTGATCAGACACAATGAATAGAGTTCAATTACAGTTCACTGAGATCACTAAAGCGTTGTAATAGTAGCTTAATGCACAAGAATTGCTTTCCAAGTGTCTTAGATTTCTCCAGACATGTAAGGATTTACATATTGTTTGGTCCTGTTGTGTCAGGCCGCGCATGAGGCGTGAAAATGAGTGTCCACATTTTCATGCGCACTCTAAACACTCCAAATTGACCCTACATACATGGTATAACTATCTACAATAGGTATTAAAGTCATTAGTATAGTATTATATGTACTTGAAGGACTTTCTAATGATATGTACAGTATTTGTATAGTATCTACAAGTGTTCTAGCACTTCATTCAACAGATGGTCCCAAAGGCAGATTCTGGTTTTGTTTATGATGTCTTGGAGTTTCATTTTGGAGCTGACACTGCTACTGAGGAAGATGTGATTTGTCATAAGGTCATGAATGGGCTAGATTAGTGGGACATTGGTGAAAGGAGGTGAAGAGCATGGGGTAAAAAGTGATAGTGACCCTTGAAATTTCAAGTGGTACATAAGCTTGCCTGTCACTCCTCTGACTCTAAGCTTTTCAATTTGTCTTATGCATTGGCAAGGAGGAGATTATGAGCAGCTGGCATCAGCTCACAGCATTTACAAGTAGCTCACATTATCTGGCATCAGCTGCTGGATAGTGCTCAATAATTTGAGCAAATACTAGCTGGTTCTGACTACTGTTGAATAATGTGAGCTGCTAGATGGTGCTGGATAACACAAGTTAATGCTGGGTCTAGATATTGCTAGCTGATACTGGCTGGTACTAGATAATGGAAGCTGTTAATAGATATGAGCTGATGCTAGATAGTATAAGCTGTTGTCAGCTGATGCCAGCTACTGCAAGATGATGCTAGCTGCTGTCAGCTGCTTCTAGCTGATGCCAGCTATTCCTAGCTACTGCTAATGGCATGATAACTCAGTTGGTTAGAGCTCCAGTTATGTGTGCTGGGTGTCGCTGGTTTAATCCCAGTTCATGCCAATACATTTCCCCTACTTTGTTAGGTCACTTGACCATAAGCAAGTTGCTGCCATTAGTTTGGCCTTGTTTACATGGGCTCAACAGCAGTACCTCATGACAGGGGAGTAGGTTTCTCTTATAATGACTGAATAAGACTGACCAATGATTGCTTACAGTTGAACAATCTCACACAACAAAGTAAGATGTATTACTACTATATCACAGTCACACCTTTTTATTGTCTGATTATTTAAATGAAACTATGTTGGCTGCCCAGAATGTACTTACCACAACTGCAATTCAAGTCAGTCATTGAGAAATCCTCTCTTTCACATGTCAATGGTGCAATTGAATGGATTCCTGGATTCAGCTGCTTCAGTTCATATAACTGGAGATAAATCAGATTTGGACTTTGAAGAGAATCTAAAGCAATGCACTACCGATGAATAATAGAGTTCAATTACAGTTCACTGTGATCACTAAATTGTTGTAACAGTAGCTTGATGCACAACAATTGCTTTCCAAGTGTCTTAGATTTCCCCAGTCCTGTTGTGTCAGGCTGAGGTGTGAAAATAAGTGTCCACATTTCTGCATGTGCTCTAAACACTCCAGGATGACCCTACATACATGGTATAACTCATGTTGGGGATCAAGAGCTCCAGGTAAACAAGGCCAAATTAATGGCAGCAACTTGCTTACGGTCAAGTGACCACATAACAAAGCAGGGGGAATATGTTGGCATGAGCTGGAATTGAACCAACAACACCCAGCACACATAACTGGTGCTCTAACCAACTGAGCTATCATGCCATTGGTAGAGTATGGAGGTTAGTCCATCTCACTATGAGTGGTGTTAACACTCAATGGTGGGGCTAGCACCAGGTCTTCTATTGCTCATCCAACAGTATGACTATCTACAATAAGTATTAAAATCATTACTGTATTCTATGTACTTGGAAGATTTCTAATGATATGTACAGTATCTGTATAGTATGTACAAGTGTGCTATCACTACATATAACAACTTGATTGAGCTGCTATGGTTCAATCAAGATGCTGAGGATTCCAGGATTGCTAAGGCTCTTAAGTAGATTTCCCTATTCCCAACACCTGCTTTGGCCAGTACGGCTCATGACAGTGGACAGGCAGGCCCTAGTAGCTCACAGGAGACCCAGAGGACATGGGAAGGTTAAATTCAGGAGAGGAGAGCTCTGGTTTCATCTGAAGTGAATTCACAAGAGAATTAGAGAGAAAAAAAAGCAAAGGCACAGTTGAGCAAAAAGAAGCATGGTGAGATGGAATAAGCTGGAGTTTCTTGTTTACCAATTGGTAAACTCTTCCCAGCTTGAAATTTTTATTAGTAGGGAACAAATGCAAGCTCAACTTAACTCACATCCATTCTGCCAGCTCAGTTTATTGTAGATAGTTATACCATGTATGTAGGATTCTGGAGTGTTTAGAGCGCACACAAAAATGTGGATACTCATTTTCATGCCTCATGTGTGGCCTGACACAACAGGACCACTTGGAAAGCAATTCTTGCACATTAAGCTACTATTACAATGCTTTAATGATCTCAGTGAACTGTAATTGAACTCTATTCATTGTGTCTGATCAGTTATCACTGGTAGCGCATTATCACAACTTGACACCAATGCAAGACCAGTGGTGGGTAATTAATTGGTGTTGAATGAGGCATTGTTAACTTTTCTGGGAAAAAACTGTTGGCTTCCTGGCACTGGTCTGCATTCTGCTTTCAAGGAGATCAATCTGCTTCAATACAGTATGATACTTAAGCAAAAACCTGCTTGTTGAGTGCCTGAAGAGGACAGCTCCTGCCCTTAGTTCTTGCCCCAAGAGTCTCTGATATGATTGAGTATGCAGTGTATGAGCACAGCAAGAACAATCTTCTGCAAACTAGACTAAGATGTGTTGCAAGAATGCATGGAGGAATTCTGTGGCACTTGTCCAAGACATTGTCAATGCAGAAGTTGTCACTGGAGGACCCTTGAGGGCCTTCTTCTGAGCACAGTTGCTGAGTGCCCCATCTCAGAATCTCCATTCATGCCCTCTCATGCCCTAGTGATCTGTTCACCATCTCTGTCCACCATACTCTACCAATGGTGTAGATAATAGACATTGTGCTTTCCATAGGTCTGAGCGGAAGAGACAGGCTCCTGGTGAATGGTGGAAAGTGAACCTCCCGGTGCAGATGTGCCAGATGATGATGATAATATGGAGGAAGCCCACATCATGACTGACAATGGTCCAGAGCCTTTGACATTCAAGCAGGCTATGGAAGGACCTAATGCCAGACAATGGCAGGAGGCCATGATGGAGGAAATGAATGCACACCTCACCAATGGCACTTGGGATGTTGTGGAACTTCCACCAGATGAGAGAGCAATTGGATCTAAATGGGTATTCAAGTCAAAGCGCTGTTGAATGAAGTGCTAGAACACTTGTAGATACTATACAAATACTGTACATATCATTAGAAAGTCCTTCAAGTACATATAATACTATACTAATGACTTTAATACCTATTGTAGATAGTTATACCATGTATGTAGGGTCATTCTGGAGTGTTTAGAGCGCGCGCGAAAATGTGGACACTCATTTTCACGCCTCATGCGCGGCCTGACACAACAGGACCAAACAATATGTAAATCCTTACATGTCTGGAGAAATCTAAGACACTTGGAAAGCAATTCTTGTGCATTAAGCTACTATTACAACGCTTTAGTGATCTCAGTGAACTGTAATTGAACTCTATTCATTGTGTCTGATCAGTGTATCACTGGTAGTGCATTGTCTTAGATTCTAACAAGCGCAAGGCTGATGGATCCATTGAAAGGTTCAAGGCTAGACTTATTGCCAGGATTCAGCCAAAGACCTGGCTTTGACTATCTACAACTCACTGGACCACAACATTTTCATTTCTTCATCTAATCTGTCAGACTTCATTTCAGGGCAGAGTGCCCATTTATTGGTATATTGATTTTCATCACCCGCCGTCGCGTCTTCAAAATTGACATCAGCAGTAATAGCAATAACAACTGGCATCAATTATCAAGCAAGCTTCTATACACAAGGAAGGAAGGCATGCAGGTTTTGGGGTGTCTGTCATGACTAAATTAATGACATCAACATGGTCAGACTCCAGAGGGCATGCACCATGACTAAGTAGAAACCGTGTGTACTTCTATACTATATACTTTATACAATGTCAGTAGTGGTAGCATGAAACCATAACACACTTACTTATGTACAATAGGATTTGTTATTCAATTACCACCCAATAAGCAAACCAAGCAATCGGAAGCAAGGTAGGTGGGCTTGATTGTGTTATGACTTCACAATAAAGCAATCAGAAAGCAAGGTGGGCTATAGTGTATCAGATGCATATGGTATCAAGAGAAAAATCAAAAACACACTCAACTTAGCCAGCTTCAATCGGTCCTGGGTTTTCATGCATTAAGCTACTATTACAACGCTTTAGTGATCTCAGTGAACTGTAATTGAACTCTATTCATTGTGTCTGAGTGTATCACTGGTAGTGCATTGTCTTAGATTCTAACACTTTTTGTATTCTTGGATGCCATATGGCTGAGTGGGAAAGATGGTGGCCAGACCAATGTCTTCAATATTCCCCTATCCTATCAAAGATGCAGTCCTGCATCTGGCTTGCTTAGCAGGCTTCCATCAGTGTTTTGAGGAGGTTTGCACTGGTATTCAAGGCCAGACACCTGTGGAGCCTTTCAGTGACTCAAAGTCCTGTAGTGAGTCCTGCACCAAATCACAAATACAGTTAAAAACAAAAAGACCTGTTTCCATAGGAGCAGCAGAAGGTGGTGCCATTGGGATTTTTGTTGGGAATCAGGAGCACCAGTAAACAAGGCCAAATTAATGGCAGCAACTTGCTTACAGTCAAGCCACATAACAAAGTAGGGGAAATGTATTGGCATGAGCTGAGATTGAACCAGTCACACCCAGCACACATAATTGCTCTAACCAACTGAGCTATCATGCTGTTGGTTAGAGTATGGAGATTGCTCATTCAACAGTTTTTGGGTAAATACTCCATTTGGACATAGTCAGCAGTGTTTGCATGGCTCTGACTAATTTGAAGTTGTATGTTGCACAAAATGAAAGTATTGACAGCATGCTGGTACATTACAGATTTCCTCCATCTTTAATACCATAAAATATAGTGGAGACATCAGCACAGCCAATTACAGTGTCCTTGATCTGCTGCTCTATATGAGCTGTTTGTTGCTTGTCAACAGCTGGAGGCTTTGTGGACTGGCAACACCATTCATATGTCAAGAATAGAAGTTGTGGAACGGATTATCAAGATAGAGGAAGTGCAAGCAATCAGTTATGTAATTCATCGCACTAACCTGCACCAAATGGTGACAACCTCCGAGGATATATACAATTGAGTTACCGACAATTGAGTTACCGACAATCTGGACTACTAACCTGCACCAAATGGTGACAACCTCCGAGGATGTATACAATTGAGTTACCGACAATTGAGTTACCGACAATCTGGACTACACAGCCATCCCAGACAGTCAATGGAGGACTTGGGAAACCCAACCCCAGTTTTCTTGGCAAGGTATGTGGAAATGCTGAAAACTGGAAGCCTGGAAACTATTTCTCTCTCATATCATTGGCCCAGGCCCTATCTGAAGAGCTGTTGTAATTTTTTGTCTATGGGGCCATAAAGAGAATACTCAACATGTCCCGCTTTCTCTTTTCAGACACCTTTTCTGGGCCTGTAAAGACTGAAATCAAGAATAAAAGCTAGCCTGATGGGACCCTTAATTGGCTTAACACAACCTGTTTCAAACAAGGAATTTGAAGACTTGAATGGGTGCAAAAAGAAAGTCTCTTCTAAATGTTCCAGTCAAATGGAAAATGTTGTGCTCACTATGAATTATTTAGAGAGGGGGCACCACCTTTCTTTCTTCTCTTGGCTTTACAATGATAATTAGGCTGGTCTTTTGCAAACCAACAGGCCTGTTACTGTTTGGAAGGGATGCAGCCACAGATTGAAACCCTACTGCTGACTGGCAAATCATTGTATTCTATTTAGATATCACAATCTTGGTAGCCACTAGTCCTATTGAAGTTGCTCTTCCCTTGAGCATGTTGAAAAATCAAAGATTTTTTAGCCTGCAACAACTCTTCCTCCTCCAATCTGGAAGATAATTGATTTGATCAATCCTACTTGGAATATAAAAAAGCATTTTCAAGAAGGATTGAACTACAACTTTCAGGATCCTTCTTCTTTAGTGCTCTAAATTGGATCTTTTAAGAAAAGATTTTCTGATAACTCAGTGTATGATATACGCCTTGGTGGCAGGATCCTATGTGTATTGGGGATGTAACTACAAGAGGGGTGAAGGAATCAAGATAAGTGTAGCAAAAGTGAGGCCAAAACTTGAAAATTCTGAGTATTATTGGACTAGCCATTTTAGATGACCTACCTATTGCACTACTCATTTACCCTGCTAGGGTGCTTCTCTTTTGCAGAGGCCTGGCTTTCCATTTTCAAACTTACTGAAAAGCTGTTAGAATCTAAGACAATGCACTACCAGTGATACACTGATCAGACACAATGAATAGAGTTCAATTACAGTTCACTGAGATCACTAAAGTGTTGTAATAGTAGCTTAATGCACAAGAATTGTTTTCCAAGTGTCTTAGATTTCTCCAGACATGTAAGGATTTACATATTGTTTGGTCCTGTTGTGTCAGGCCGCGCATGAGGCGTGAAAATGAGGGTCCACATTTTTGCGCGCACTCTAAACACTCCAGAATGACCCTACATACATGGTATAACGATCTACAATAGCCATTAAAGTCATTACTATGGTATTATATGTACTTGAAGGACTTTCTAATGATATGTACAGTATTTGTATAGTATGTACAAGTGTTCTAGCACTTCATTCAACAAAAGCTTCCTCAAAACATCCACCATCATTACTACTCAACATTGCCACATTACAGGTATAGGCTGTGCCAAGATCAGATTCTAAAACCTTCTCTTAAGTACGTCAGAGTAATTGCATGACTCAACCTCCTCTAACTGCATTTGCAGTACCTCAACTTGAGACACTTGCATTCACTTCTCTTTCTGTTGTCAGTCCAAGTCCTTCTGATGTGGCCCATTAGGGGCTTTTTGTTGAATGAAGTGTTAAAACACTTGTACATACTATACAAGTACTGTACCTTTAGAAAGTCCCTCAAGTACATAGAATACCATAGTAATAATACTTCTTGTAGATAGTTATACCGTGTTTAGAGCATGCACAGAAATGTGGACACTCATTTTTGTGCCTCATGTATGTTGAATGAAGTGCTAGAACACTTGTAGATACTATACAAATACTGTACATATCATTAGAAAGTCCTTCAAGTACATATAATACTATAGTAATGACTTTAATACCTATTGTAGATAGTTATACCATGTATGTAGGGTCATTCTGGAGTGTTTAGAGCGCGCGCGAAAATGTGGACACTCATTTCACGCCTCATGCGCGGCCTGACACAACAGGACCAAACAATATGTAAATCCTTACATGTCTGGAGAAATCTAAGACACTTGGAAAGCAATTCTTGTGCATTAAGCTACTATTACAACGCTTTAGTGATCTCAGTGAACTGTAATTGAACTCTATTCATTGTGTCTGATCAGTGTATCACTGGTAGTGCATTGTCTTAGATTCTAACAGGTTATGGGCCCCGGCCTTTAAAACTTGAACAGAACTGATTGATCTTGCTCAATTGCTATTGTTGGCTCTGTGACATTTATTGTCAATTATTGAAACCCCTTACAAGTCAATCTATTGACTGTACAAAATATTGTTGGCTCTATTGGATTTGTGGCATTTACTGTCATTCATTGTTACCAGTTCATTAATTGACTGGACACAATCACTTGGGTTATTGGAACACATTCACACAAACACATTCATTCTTCCTTCACAATTATGTCTTCTTCAGACACACCAAAATTTAAACCTCTCAATAACTCCAACTATCCTGAATGGAGTGGAGATATGATGGCTTGGTTGATGCGTATGGGCTATTGGAGATTGGTCTCTGGTGCAGAGTCAAAGCCTACTGAAGGCTCACCTCTGGCCAATTGGGAGATTAAAGCCAGTAAAGCTGCTGGTGACATCTACCTTTCTCTGGAACAAGATCAGAAGGTTCATGTCAAGTCCTATCTTGCTGGTGGTGATCCTGTTGGCATGTGGTCAGCTCTAGAAAGAGTGCATGTGTCCAGGACACCAGGTGCACGCTTCAATGCCTATGATGCTCTGTTCAGCATCACAAAGGAGGAGGATGAGAGTTTAGTTGATCTGGGGACAAGGATTGAAAATGCAGTCTTCACCATTAGGAATCTCAGAGACAAGGAATATACCTTGGAGAAACTTGATGCAGAGCTGCAAGCTTTGGCCTTAGTCCGTGCATTGCCCCCAGAATCTAACCTCACTGCAAACTTGCTGCTATTGGACACATTGGACAAGGACAAGATTCTTCAGTACTTCATTGCTGAAGAACAAAATCTGAAAAGACAGGCAGAGCAGGTGAACAAGGCCAATGCTGCTGCCAAAGCACAAGGCTATATCAAGCCTACCTGGAAGAAGGGGTTCTGTCATTACTGCAAGAAGGAAGGGCATTGGAAGGCTGAATGTCCCACCTTGAAAGCAAGGAATGAAGGAAAGAGTGGGAATGGGAGATATCAGGCCAATAAGGCTGAAGTGAAAGAGGAAGATGTTGTTGAAGGTGCTGGCAGTGCAAGTACATTCTCTTCTAATGATACTTCATCTTCTGACATACTTGATTGGAATACAGACACGGGGGCCACTTCTCATATGACACCACATCACCATTGGATTAGGAATTATACCCCCTATAGAGTACCTATTAAATTGGCTGATGATAGAATTATATATTCTGAAGGTGTAGGAAATGTTGTGTTTAGACCAATCATTGATGGAAAAGTATCTAGGGATGTTGAATTTAGTAGAGTACTGCATGTACCTTCACTTAAAAATAATCTGCTTTCTGTTCTGTACTTAACAAAACATAAAGGCTTTCATGTACATATTTGGTCTGATAGAATGGAATTTGATAGAAATGGTCCTATTCTTTTTACTGCGCGTGTTACTGCAAATAATGTGGGATACTTGAATGGACATACTATAGATAAGTCTGAAAGCCTTTGTTTGACAACAACTCTACCTCTGGATCTGAAGCTGTGGCACAGGCGCTTCTGTCATCATGGGCACGATGATATATTGCGCATGAGGGATAATTTGGCAGAGGGCTTGAAACTAGACTCTAATGCAAAGCCAGATCCTGTTTGTGAACCTTGTCTGGCTGGCAAGATGCATGCACATCCATTCCATTCCTCACACACCAGAGCTGATACTGTGTTGGGCCTCATTCATTCTGATCTCCATGATGTTGGTGTACATTCTCCTAGTGGATACAGATACTGGATCACATTCATTGATGACAAGTGGCGCTTCCGTGCAGCACTTCCTCTGAAGAAGAAGAGTGATGCATTTGATGCATTCAAGAAGTACAAAGCTTGGGCTGAGAACACCACTGGAGAGAAAATCAAAATCTTTAGATGTGATAAAGGTGGAGAGTACATATCAAAGGAGTTCATTGCATTTCTGGACAGCTGTGGAATAGAGTGTCAATACACTGTCAGAAATAGGCCTCAACAGAATGGTGTTGCTGAAAGAGCAAATAGAGTGATGGAGGAAAGGATTGTTGCAATGCTAGAAGAGTCTGGTTTACCAAAGTCATTTTGGGTAGAGTGCCTGGCTGCACTTGTTCATGTGTGGAATTGTTGCCCTACATCTGCTGTACCAAACTGCACTCCCTATGAGGGATGGTACAAGAGGAAACCAAAGGTGGATCATCTGAGGGTCTGGGGTTGTGTTGCATATGTGCATGTTCAGAAGGATAAGAGGAAACACTTGGGATCCCATATGGAAAGGTGTATCTTCATTGGGTATCCAGATGGTGTGAAGGGATGGAGGTTCTGGAATCCTGTCACTAAGAAGGTTGTGATCAGTGAGAGAGCTGACTTTGATGAGAGGTACACTTATACAGTCGGATCTTCACAACCACCTTCCAAACCTTCACCTTCCAAACCTTCAACTAGTACACCACCCAATACTTTCTATGTTCCTCTTGATGATAATCCTCACTCTGACTCTGACTCTGAGTCAGATGACCCTGCATTACCTGAACCTGACCATGAGTCCTCTACAGAACAAGACAATACTGGCCCTGAGCAGAATAATGAACCTGCTGATGACAATGATAGTTCTGCAGAGGAGGAACAGATTGAACCACCTGAGGATGTCCTTGGAGATAATAGACCAATTGCTTTCCGTAGGTCTGAGCGGAAGAGACAGGCTCCTGGTGAATGGTGGAAAGTGAACCTCCCTGCTCCCAAGCGAAACAAGGATGCAGATGTGCCAGATGATGATGATAATATGGAGGAAGCCCACATCATGACTGACAATGGTCCAGAGCCTTTGACATTCAAGCAGGCTATGGATGGACCTAATGCCAGACAATGGCAGGAGGCCATGATGGAGGAGATGAATGCACACCTCACCAATGGCACTTGGGATGTTGTGGAACTTCCACCAGATAAGAGAGCAATTGGATCTAAATGGGTATTCAAGATAAAGCACAAGGCTGATGGATCCATTGAAAGGTTCAAGGCTAGACTTGTTGCCAAAGGATTCAGCCAAAGACCTGGTTTTGACTATCTAGAGACATCCTCATCTACTATGAGACAGACTACAATCCGCACTATTCTTGCTCTGGCTGCCATTGAGGACTTGCATTTGCGCTCTGTGGATATCTCTCATGCATTCATCAATAGTGACATTGATACAGAGATCTTCATGACACAGCCAGAAGGGTTCACGGAGCGTGGTCCTAGATTTGTCTGCAGGCTGAACAAGTCCCTGTATGGGTTAAAGCAGTCACCCAGACTTTGGGGTGAGAAGCTTGCAGGAGTGTTACAATCAATGGGCTTTAGTCGCACCCAATCTGATCCAAACCTATATGTCTATCAGAAAGATGACATTAAGGTTTTTGTACCTGTGTTTGTGGATGACATCACTCTTGCTTCCAAGTCAGAGGCATCTTTGGACCACTTTGTGGCAGAGCTAGCAAAGCACTTCAAACTCCGTGACCTGGGTCCTACATCATATCTGCTGGGAATAGAAATCACAAGAAATAGAAAGGAGAGAAAATTGTATATGGGTCAGAAACAATATATTGTCAACAAACTTAATGAGTTTGGCATGTCTGATTGTAGACCTGTTGGTACACCCATGGATCCAGGAGCTGCTCTGTCAACTGCACAGTGTCCAAAGACTGCTGAAGGAAAGGAAGAGATGGCCAGAATTCCATATATTAGTGCTGTTGGCTCCTTGTTGTATCTTGCTACCACCAGTCGTCCTGATATTGCATACACAGCTAGTGTATTGGCATGGTTCAATTCAAATCCTGGCATGGCACACTGGGTTGCAGTAAAGCATGCATTCAGATATCTGAAGGGAACAATGGACATGAAGCTTGAATATGGTCCTGATCCCTGCCAGCCAGATCTATTTGTTACATACTGTGATGCAGACTTTGGTGGTAACAGGGACAACTCAAAGTCCACTAGTGGGTATATGGTCAAACTTGGATCAGGTGTGGTTAGTTGGAGCAGTAAGCTACAGCCCTTTGTAACACTCTCCTCTACAGAGGCAGAATATGGGGCAGGTGTTGCTGCTGGCAAGGAGATTTGTGCCATGAATAGCCTGTTACAAGATTTGGGATACCAGACACCTCAGCCAGCCAGGTTGCTAATGGACAATCAATCCACAATCAAGGTTGCTAAGAATCCTGAGCATCATGGGAGGATGAAGCATCTTGACCGGCATTACTACTGGCTGAGAGACCAAGTTGAATACAAGGTCATGGCTCCTGAATATCTGCCTACTGATGAGAATGCAGCTGATTTGCTCACCAAGCCTCTCAGTAAGCCCAAGGTGGAGAAGTTGAGGGAGATGATGGGATTGCACATAATACAGAACCCCTAGGTTGAAGAAGTGCATCATCAGGGGGCTGTGAAGAAGTTGAGGAAAGTGCAGAGGTTGAGGGATATGTGATGACACACTTCATCAATAGAGCACCTCCATTACACAAGTGTTCTATCAGGGGGCTGTGTTGAATGAAGTGCTAGAACACTTGTAGATACTATACAAATACTGTACATATCATTAGAAAGTCCTTCAAGTACATATAATACTATAGTAATGACTTTAATACCTATTGTAGATAGTTATACCATGTATGTAGGGTCATTCTGGAGTGTTTAGAGCGCGCGCGAAAATGTGGACACTCATTTCACGCCTCATGCGCGGCCTGACACAACAGGACCAAACAATATGTAAATCCTTACATGTCTGGAGAAATCTAAGACACTTGGAAAGCAATTCTTGTGCATTAAGCTACTATTACAACGCTTTAGTGATCTCAGTGAACTGTAATTGAACTCTATTCATTGTGTCTGATCAGTGTATCACTGGTAGTGCATTGTCTTAGATTCTAACAATGTACAGCCTGACACAACAGGACCAAGCAATAGAATCCTTACAAGTCTGGAGAAATCTAAGACACTTGGAAAACAATTCTTGTGCATTAAGCTACTATTACAACACTTTAGTGATCTCAGTGAACTGTAATTGAACTCTATTCATTGTGTCTGATCAGTGTATCACTGGTAGTGCATTGCTTTAGATTCTAACAGGTTATGGACACTGGCCTCTAAAACTTCAGCAGAACTGATTGATCTTGCTCAATTGCTATTGTTGGCTCTGTGACATTTATTGTCAGTTTCCATTGACTGTACAAAATATTGTTGGCTCTATTGGATCTGTGGCATTCACTATCATTCATTGTTGGGCACAATCAATTGGTTTATTGGAACACATTCACACAAACACATTCATTCTTCCTTCATAATTATGTCTTCTTCCCCTCAATAACTGCAACCATCCTGAATGGAGTGGAGATATGAAGGCTTGGTTGATGTGTATGGGCTATTGGAGATTGGTCTCTAGCAGAGTCAAAGCCTGCTGAAGGTGCAGCTCTTGCCAATTGGGAGATCAAAGCCAGTAAAGCTGCTGGTGTCATCTACCTTTCTCTGGAACAAGAAGGTTCATGTACCAAGGCCAATTCTGTTGCCAAAGTGCAAAGGAGGTTTTGAACAAGACAGGTGTTCACTGCACAATCACAATCAATTGACCATAAGCTCAAACAACGGCCAGGTATTCTAAGAGAAGAAAAAGAAGTCTATCCATTCACCCCTGCTCATGAAGAACTATATATTTTTATAAAGACCAGTGTGCTGTACTTTACTAGAAAATTGCTTGAAACACCTTCTAGATGGCCTACAGACTAATATGCAGCTCCTCCGCTCTCCTAATCAAGAAACTCAGTAAGGTACCCTCCTGTCTCTTGTCAGCACTCAAGCGCTCCACCACTACAGGATCATCAGGAGGGAGACTATTGTACACCATTGAGTGTTAACACCACTGATAGCAAGATGGATTAACCTCCATACTCTACCAATGGCATGATAGCTCAGTTGGTTAGAGCACCAGTTATGTGTGCTGGGTGTTGCTGGTTCAATCTCAGCTCATGCCAATACATTTCCCCTACTTTGTTATGTGGTCACTTGACCGTAAGCAAGTTGCTGCCATTAATTTGGCCTTGTTTACATGGAGCTCTTAATTCCCAACAAGTCATCCCTGGATAGCCTGAGTCCCGATTTAGAAAGGCATAGACCTGGTACTTAGAAAGCCTCTGGTGTTTGAAACCCTATTTGAAGTTTTTGAAGAATTCAGAAGAAGATGAAAAGAATAAGTCTCACCAGCCAACTTTCTTGGGAGAACCTCTCGAAGTCGACAGCAAACTTGTTGTAGGAAAGCACCTTTTGGCCTTGGAACTCAGTTCGGGAAGTGTCCTTGAAGCTAAGATAACAATCACTCCATTCCAGCAGGGACAATAGTCAGGCCTTTATAACTTCCAGGTCTGATTCTGAGATGGTGGTTGTCTCCTTGGTTTCATATCACTTGTAAGACTTGGATTTGGAGGCAGTACTTTTCTGGGAGGAAGAAGAAGTTTGAGAGTTATTTTTCCCACCAGCGGAGAGGCCTTTTGGGTCTGGCTCATTCTTGTCCTGCTCCTCTGGCTCATCCTTGTCCCACCCCTCCAACTTGTTCTCTTCTGGCTCAGACCAGACCTGGTGGACTAGAGAGGTGTCATTCTTGAAAGCCTGAGAGATAGAAGACCTGTTATCTGGATTGTCAGCGGAGAGACCTAGAGGTTCTATAGGTGGTGACTAGGTCAGTTGAAAAACTTAGCACATGCTGTGCCTCAGCTTTCAAATATCTAAATTTACCCTTGAGAGCTGATCAGAGCTTGTCAACAGTAGCGTGCTCAAATCAGCCAAACTTCTTGACCGGCCATGGAATATCTGGCTAAGATCCTATAAGAGCTTGTAGCTCTTTTTTTCCCAAGCCTTTTCTACAATATATAGCCTGCCTGTGAGTATTAGACAAGTTGGAGTTAATAGAAAAACTTACAGATTCTTGCTTTGATAATGTCAGGTCAAACTCATGCTAAAAGAAAGGATTAGGGGCTAAAATGTTAGAAAGGGAATTGAGTGAGTCAAAAGCAATATAGGGGAATTGAACTTGAATGGAGAACAACTTACAACCAGAAAGAAAGGGAAAAACTTTAGGTCAAAGTCCCTCATTTAAGCAGAATTCCCTCATTTGAGTAGAAGTCCCTCAATTGAGTAGAAGTCCCCTCATTTGAGTAAAGACCCCCTCATTTGAGTAGAAATTTCTCAAGGGTGGAGAATTCCCTGGGAATTACACTTCGACCTGGACACCTGTCAGAACCAAAAGAAAAATTAGCTGCCTACATGAGTTTGCTTTTCATAGAAGTCCTCTTATTTGAGTAGAAATCCCCTCATTCAAGTAAAAACTTCTCAAGGTTGTGGAAATCCCCAGGCATCAGTGTAAGCACCCCCAACCTAGACCTCTGTCAGAACCAAAAGATAACCAAGTTTGCTTTGCCTACATAAGTTAACTGGAGACTGTTTCAGCTCCCAGGATTAAGTCACCTGGATTGAGAGTCCCTTTCTGGGGCTGAATTTGACAGGTTGGAATTAGGTGGGCCTCCAGTTCCGCCAGCCAACTACTGAAGAAGGTCTTGAAGAGAAGTGAAAGTGTACAATCCCACTATCTTTAACTGAGATAAGATATTTTACAGCCTAAACCAGGAATACACTAAAACTTCAGCCTATCACCTCAGCCGCTGGGTTCATTACAATTGTTCCTTGTGGGATAACCTCTGATTTGAACACCTCAATGAAGCTCGTACAACCTATGGCTAGGATTTCAATCTGATTTAACACCTCAATCAAGCTACAGCTAGGGATCACTTTACACTCTTTCACACATGCACAGATTACAACACCCTGTTATGTCCTTGTCAAATCCACATAGTATGGACTAGCAACCAGAGCACATGTACAAAAGTTACCACTAGGCAGCACTAGTACACTACCGAGAGGATTGGTAGTAATGATAATGATTTAGTTATTCTACCATAGAGTTATCAAAGGTTAGATCTACCAATAACTGACTGAGGTGTTGAATGAAAATGGTGGCCTCATAACACACCCCAGTCATGCACCGGTGTAGTAACTATGAAATGAACGAGAGAGATACTCAAATGAGCACAATCTAACTCAATCAAAAATGATGAGGTGAGGTGTGACTGGTGTTGTCAGAGATTCTGCACAGTTAGACACAACAAATGAACTTGAATGAGCCAGATATAGATGTCTTTCTTTCAATCTGAACGAGAAATGGGCAGAGGGTATCTCAAAACACAAGACTCAGACAGAAGGCAAGTGAGGTTTTCAGGGTTCAGGAGGGATTCAGAACAATCAATCTCAAAGTTAAACTCAATCCAATAGTCAGACAATGCAGGGAACAGCTTCAGATGCAGCACAGACAGTTACAGTAGGCAGATTCAGCACAGACAGAACAGCAGTTTCAGCAAAGATTCAGTATCTCTTTCAATTTATCACAAGGGACTTTACAGAAGTTTTCACAACTGGATAGATATTTCTCGAACTGAACTCTAAAGAGCTAGGCTATATTTTGTCTAAGAAGGGTTTCCTGCTTTGGCTTGTAGCTTTGGGCAGTACTAGCTTAAGAAAATCTAAATAGATACTCTGTAAGCTATATATGCTAAATCATAAAATCAAATATATATCTCAAAATTAAAGGGGTAATCTGAACAGTAAATGATTCAAAAGTAAGTAAGTATCAATTGAGTAGAGATTGAGTTCTTTTTAGGTAGTTTTCTAGGTAATTTTCCAGTTCAATAGTCAAAATGTAGGAACTTTGGGTATAGATTGATATAAAATCAGAAATATATCGCTTTGTCTGTCCGTGTTCTAGGGGTGTAGAGCATACCCAGGGTATCTAAATAAAGAGAACATGTAAATAGCAATCAGTATCATGACAGTTGACATTCTCCTCAGTGCATTGCAAATCTGGTCCCCTATAAGTTTCTTCAAAATTGGCACATTCTCCTCTACTAGGGCAGCATTAGGAGTTGTGTAGAAGCTCTAGAGCTTATCTAGACCCCACAGCAACGTATAGTAACTGTTTATTTTAAGTTTTACCCCTATACATCTCTTTTGGTCAGATTTATACTCAAGTTATATTTCTTGTTTAGAATAGCTCTCAGCTTCTCCTAGGACAGTATTCTATCTCATAGTTTTGTCTAAGACCTCCAATTAGAGTGTCTTTATCTTCCATCAAGTTCAGAGGGTTATTGAATTTCAGAGAGATACTCAGATTCTAGAGGGATACTCATTTTCAGTATCTAACTCCTTTTGTCATGAAGATTGAGTATCTAACTCATTTGTGCAGATGTAACTTTGAATCTACTTCCTTTATTACACAGATTGGCACTTCTTAGTGACATCATGTTCACATAGTACACAATGTACAATATTTCTCTGGTAATACAATCTTCAAGATTGCCCACATTCTCAGCATTCAATCTTATAGTGCCAACTTAGTTAGCAAGACCAGCTGGAACTTTTAGTCAGTCCAAAGGACTTACTTAGATAGTTGTTCAATTGAAGTAAAAGTCCATCAACTCCTTGGATTACAGTCAACAACACTTGTTAGAGTCTCTAGTTATTAGAGGGTGGGTCTAACCAACTCAATCTGGTATGGAACATTGGTATTCCAACACATCTTGAGAGGCATAACTAGTATCTCTCTGGATAACCCATTGGTCACAGTTGCTTAGCACCAGATTCAGTACTGTAGCAATCTCTAAACTTAGGTATGGTGGATACAAGTATATTTCATGTCTTAACTAGCAGTCTGGGGTGACTCTAGTCCTTAATGTTCAGTTTGCAATGCTTGAACATCCAATATTTACTTCAATTTGATAGATTTCAGTGTTGAAAGGCTTTTTCACACAACACCAGCCTAACAGCCAGAGACCTCTTGGAAACCATCAACATACTGTGCAGAATTGATAGAAAATGCTAAAACCGAAAGCTCAGTCTGAAATTGAAAGCCAAAGCCAAAATCAAAGGCTGAGCCTGAAATCAGAGATCAATCCCAAAATTGAAAGGCTGAAGTTGATAATGTGCAGGGATTAGACTGAGAGGGAGTCTCAAGAAACAGCCTCTAACTCAATTCTAGGGGGGTTTGTGGAGGTGTGGCTGGCATTGGCAAAGGTTCCGCATAGTTAAACTCAACAATTGAACTCAATACTGAGCTAGCAAATATCTGCAGTCTGCTCTGAACAGGGTATAAGTGACAGGGCAACTCAAAAACACAGGTTCAAGACAGAGGGCAACTAGTTCCCCAGGGGTTCAGGAGGATGGTTCAGGGCAATAAGCAGAGTGGGCAACTTGATTCAATGGTCTCAACAGTGACAGTATCAATCAGAACAGCAGCAGCAACAGTTCCAGCAGGCAGAACAGCAGACAGAACAGCAGGAACAGCAGCTGTTCCAGTATCTCTCTTAAGATTTGCCACAAGAGACTTTACAGAAGTTTGCACAACTGGTATATTTCTCTATAACTGAACTCCCAAGAGCCAGGCAATTTTTGTCTAGAAGAAGTTCTGCTTTGGTAGTGAGCCTAGGCAGTCCTAACTTAAGGAAAAATATCTACAAGAAGGGTAGCTCTTATATACAGGCCAGAAAATAAATATAGTAAATCTCAAAAATATAAGGGGATCTGAGCAGAGTAAATATAATAGATAACAGAAAGACTAATTGAGCAGGGATTGATATCTTTTTAGGTATTTCCATAGGTACTTTACAGTTAGATACTGTCATGTATAGAGGTATCTTGGGTATAAAAATTGTTAAAAAAATCACTTTGTCCATATAGTGGCTTGGCAATCTTTTAACCCAGTGATCTATTATCAATACATATGGTTAGAATCTCTCCTCAGCATGGCAATATGGTAAAGGCTGTTATTTCACCTATTATCAATACATATGGTTAGAATCTCTAATAGAGGAATAAGTACTAATGTCTAGGTGAAATGAATGAGTGAAAAACATACCTCCTCAGCACAAAACAATATGGTAAAGGCTGAGGAGTACGAGTTGGGGAGATGACAAATTATGGGGAAGAAAAAAATCACGTGAGAGTTGTGTACTCAGGTTGATAGCGAAGGTAAATTGAGAGCAATAAGATAGCAGAGGGAAACGGAGTCAAATACAGATATATAACGGACCTAATGTCAACACACCCCCACAAACGAAGGACACAGTGAGCACAGAAATAAATGGATGGGAATAGGAATGAACAGAAGAGCAATTAAGTTTCAGAGAAGGAAATGAGGCCCAAGGAACGGACGTGTTTGTAATGTAAGTCAGGGGGAAGACGTTTTGTGAAAATGTTGGCAAACATCTCTTGAGTCGGGATCCAAGTAGTAGAAAAAACACCTGAAGAAATGTGGTCTCTAATGAAATGAAAACAAGTATCAATATGGCGGGAGCGCTTTGAAATGACATCTCTACACTCACAGGTGAGACGATCACTCTCGATATTGAGTCATCTTTTGATGTTCGGATCAACAATGTCTTTCTGTCTTCCAGTTCTTGTTCCTGTCTCATGTAAATGTATTATTTGAGGTGTCTTCCCTACTATATAGCTGATGAGTATGTGTGTCTGTCCAGGTTCACGCTCTCTGTCTTACTTTTTTTCTTCTTGTTGTCTAGTTCATCAACTGCTTGTGCCTGCGAAGATGTCCTTCGTCAAGTCGTCACATTTCTGTGGGCTGCGGCAGCGGATTGCTGAATTTGACGAACAGAATTTTTCTTTCCCGGATGAAGTTATCGACGATATTGAAGGGAAACAAGAAACCGAAGCTCACAGTGTTAGCACTAGTGGCCGCAACAGCAAAACCGACAAGCTGAACAAAGCAACGGACCTCACGCCAGAACGATCGACACAGAGTGCACCTGACAGCACCTATCCTGTGGCCAGCACTCCAGGAGACATCAACATGCTTGATATGCGTCAGGTGTTGAACGAGGCCTCAAAAGGTATCAATAATAATACTGATGCCGAATATAGACGGCGAGTTTCTCTACTCATTTGACTGTATGCGTACATCCCATGTCTCTTCTCTTTAGTATTATGAATCAGGCTGAAGAATTCCTAGTTGGTCGAGGGCTCGTCAAAAAGGGCGAGTTCTACATGCGCACACCACATGAAGACACACCTATGTTCATCGTAGCGTGGATTATGTATTTGTACGTCTTTGTTGTCTAATTGTAGAGCAGACATTAATCAGTGGTACCCTCAGATGTGACTCAATCAATCTTGATGGGACTTCAAAGCACCCCTCGGAAATTCGCAGCGGATATGGTCATGCACAGAAGATGCGTGCTGCTATGACTTACGCCTTCAACCATGTGCTTGGGCTGGGTCTCGTCACCTGGGAGCGCAGTGAAACTACAGGCAAGATGAAGGGGAATCCGTCAGTGTCCCAAATGATGTCAAGCTATATGATTAGTCTAAGGCGGCGCAAGGTGAACATTCTTTCTTGTGACGTGTTTGGTATTTTAGACCCTGATCAACATTGTAGGTTCAACAGGGAGAAACTCAAACAAGTGCACATGCAATCACAGCGGTAGGTAGTACTACCGCTGAGTATTGTTAACCTCACTGACATTTGGTATCAGGAGTACATTGGTCAGATGTATGATTTCAACCACCGTGACGAGAATTGGATAATCAAATCATATGCACCTGTTTGCCGCAACGAAAAGACAAACGATGATCAGTGGGCAGGTCCTAGGTTGCGTCGTGCACTGCACCTGGCATATACGATCGCATTTCTTTGTCTTTTGCGAGTCGATGAGGTTCTTAAGATTCAAACACATGAAGTAGAGCTCATTCCCGGTGACAGGCTGTGTCTGAAGGTGACATTACCCTTCTGGAAGACCAATCAATTCGGAAGTGAGGCGCTGTTTTCCGTTCACTGCTCTTTGTTCACTTATTGCATGCTTTTCAGAAATTCAACCATTTTTTCTGTATATGCTGCCGGAGCCACTCAAGCATCTTTGCCCAGTTCGTGCTTACGCTGAGTGGATAAATACGACTTCTATTGTTGATGGATTTATCTTCCGTAAATTTGGCTCTGGCGACCGCATCTCACAAGACCCAAGTGCTTCAATGGTTCGTATTGCATAACTCGTCATGATCATGTTTCAGGCTTATATACTGGATAGCAGAGCTCTGAGAAGTTTCTCAAAGGTTTTCAAAATAACTTGCTTGATATTGGGGTTGACCCAGCACCTTATGGCACGCATTCGTTTAGCCGTGGTGGCTGTCAGTTCCTCTCTGTTGACCTTCGCTGGCCACTTCGTAAGGTCTGCGAGTGGGGTGGATGGTCCACAGACTTTTCATACTTGACAATTGTCAAGTATCTGATAAGCTGGAATGATGATCCCCGCAATCCTTGCGAAGATTTTTTCAATATGGATCGTAAACCTGCCGTGCTTTGCTTTGCATGTGGCCGATCGTGTGAGTGCTCGTAGAGGCCAATATTTATCCTTTACCTTTGAATGCTCTTATGTTTCCTTCTCTTCTGGACATCCATTTTTCTACAATGTAATGTGCTCTTGTTCAATATAAATCTCACTGTTTCTGGCCCCTAAATTGACCTTGGTGTATCCGGATACCGACTAAGACATGAGGCGTGAGACATGTTGAGCTCGTCGCATTTCCTTCATCAAACATCATGGGGGTAAAAGGACTTTGGCCGGTGACTATCTTGCTGTGACTGGATTATTCTTGTGCTCATCTACTATTCAAGCTTATCCGAACATGTGGTGCTTCAGAGTCTATGGTCAATTACAGCATTGAACACGGATTCAAACCGAAATTTGACGGCACTCAAACTTTGCATCTGGGAATTGATTCTAGGTGAATTCTTCATCCTAAATTCCACTGACGTTCTCGTTAATCTGACTTGCATTTGAAGTGTGCTCCTGGATGGCTATCAAGCGGCCTACATTGCCAAGGCTGGAATACACACATCATCCACAAGTTCGCTCTTGCAGTTGTTCCGATTTCTATGTCAGTTGTCCCGGTCACCAATTGACGTGACATTTGTGTTCGATGGAACTTCTCGACCTTGTCAAAAGCGAGGTGTGAGAGTCATTAATTGGAGCATACCCATGTACGACCACGCAAAGAACTTGATTACAGCTTTTGGATATCGAGTACACACAGTAAGCCATTTAGTGTGGTGTGGTTTTGGCATCCAGCAATTCCATTGAATAAATGTACTTAGGCCCCAGGTGAAGCTGAAGCAGAGCTGGTCACAATGAATGTCAAAGGCATCATTGATGCAGTAGTCTCAAAGGATAGTGATGTCTTTCCATTGGGTGCACGATGTGTTATTGTCGTCAATCCGTGAGCACGTTGCAGACAATTGCGTGTAAATCTCCAATTCTAATAGCTTAGCTGTAGAGAGCGTAGCACAAACACAAATCTTATAGTGGACGTTTACCGTGCCACTGTGATCAAGCAGTATATGAATCTCACACACGCTGGTTTTATTCTCTTTGCATTGCTCACAGGCAATGATTACGACGATGGAGTTCGAGGCCTAGGACCATCATCGGCTCATGCTCTCGCCCAATGTGGATTTGGAGATTGTCTTCTGGCTGCTGTTGAGTGTGATTATAATGACTCTCAGTTCTCATACCTCAAAGCAGAGATGTGCAAAGAGCTTCGTACAAACTCTCGCGGCATCCTCAGTCGATGTGAACCACAAATGGCACAGGCACTATCAGACTCTACATTTCCCTCTCGTCAAACACTAAACACATTCTTGTCTCCTTGTACATCTTGGACAAACAACAGCGCACCAGACACCAAGACTTGGCTTCCCAGAGCCCCCGATCTGAGAAGGATTCGGGCCTTCTGTGTTGAGCAATTCGGATGGTCAGGCAAGAAACTTATCGATAAGTTTCACAGCTATCTGTGGCCAGGTCTAATAATGAGAATGATGTGCTCAGTGTGTATCCATTCATTATCCAATATATGCTGATGCTCAATTCTCGATTCACTTTTGTGTTTCAAAAGAGGAAATTAGTGTACGACAAGACTTTGGGGCTACTCAGAACACCACCATACTATGGAACCACCATCATCGGAGAGAATCCCCCAGACCTAGGCAGCAAGGCTGGCAAAGAAAACCTGCGCATGACTTTTTTGACCTCTGAGTTCCTTGAGGTCATCGAGCTCACTCCAGCCACTCAACTGGAGCACACGTACAAGCAGAAGATCAATGTATTCGTTCCTATCTCTATCATTGCTGCTGCCACGTTCCAATGTTGACCAACTCCTCACAACATGGTCAGTACTTTATAAATGTTCTTTGAGTTTACTAAAAGAAAGTGTCTTCGAGACAGGTGACATATGAAGCATCTCCATCTCAAGTCTCTATCAAGACGACAACATCGTTGCCAACCAAGAGATCAGTTGACGATGATAGCGAAGAGATAGAATATGTGAAAACGGTGCAACAAAATGGGGCGGCTGATGTTGACAGCGACAATATACAACTTGTCAGGATGGTATGGCGCAGCACGTATACAAGCAGTGGGTCAGACCGCACTCATACAGTTATTGACCTAACAATTAATGACGAGTAAATTTGTGTACGAGATATGTACAAATAGTAACCAAGCTAGCTTCAACCATTAATATCAATTCATTCAAAGTATTCCACACACTAGGTGCATCAGACACGATAGATTTCAATGCTCAACTTCGCTTCGCGATTGCTGACGGCCGAACCAGTTCCCGACCTCGATAGGCATAATGCTCCTGGAACCGCTCACCCAGTACATCTTTCTGCTCAAGACATTCGTGTGCGTAATCGGCCTTGCGCTGCTCTCGAAGCCTTTTGGTAATTGTTGTCCAAGAGAAATGTTGTCCCGTCTCAGTGTCAGAGAATTCGGCCCAGAAATTGGCTTCACTAGAGCGATTAAAGCGTTCGACTACAAACTGCCAGCAAATAGTCAGGATAAAGTGTGGTCAACAAAGTATATATGTAATCTGACCTTCCAGTCAGACCACTTCCCTTTCGTACCCTTCCATCGTGTATCACCACTGTAGGCATATGCCTTCTCCCACAGCCAAAGAGGAATGCCATATCCTTTGATCTTCAACAGACACTCGGAAGTGTCGTAACCTGGAGCCCGGTCATCCCACATTCTCACTAACTTCGGTATGTCATTTGCAAACGATACAAGTGCCAGATCTGGGACATCACTCGGAAGAAAGTCAATGCGAGTTCCATCACCGAGAACCATCACTTTCGGTGTTGTTGTTGTTGTTGCGGGAACGGATGCAGGAGCTGTCAGTGGAGCTGTCAGTGGAGCTGTAGTCATCGAAACATCGGTACATGCATTGGCGGTGCTAGCATCCCTGTCATCGAGTTTCTGCTCCTGCATCAATGAAGAGGTGCCAGTAGCGGCGGGGCGAGAAGCGGACACAGTATTCAATAAAAGCAGGGTGTCGAGCTGGAGCTTGATCATATCTAACCTAGTTTCGATAATCTCCTGTTGTGATAGTCTCAGCGCGACTGACCGGCAACAACCTAACTCACGGGCAACTCACTGAATCCTTCTTCACATACGGCTTCACGGTGTTTGTTGCACTATGCGGAGTCTGTATGTCCGGGAATGCCTTGACGATCTCAGCAGCCTTATCAATAGGATGAACTCAGCACTTGTCACATCATCATACTAATCACCGGCCCGCTGTCCTTTATGAGGGCGACGTGCACCTGGTTTCTGACTGGGACACACAAATGAGATTCCAGAAACAAGGTGACAGTGACCCGAGTTACTCACTTGTTCCATTGATTTGGATCCAGACTATACGCTTTAAGCCGCTCCTGTAGTACGGCCTTCGTTCCTGAGAGAGGGAGGCCGAAGACGCGGCATGTATCCTTGAGTTGGTTGACATTCATCTGATAGCTGTAGATAGATGATTAGCATTGCTGCGAAGAAGGAAAATCAAGCTCGAAGAACCCACATTTTGATAGTTTCCATATCTCCACCCTCTCCAGGGAAAGTGAACTCATCATCTCGTGAAGTTGGAGCGGTCACGCTGCCGTGCGTGGAGACCACCATCGCATGCCTCAAGTGAAAGGGCCTGGCAAGCCCCAGCCAAGCAGCAGCCAAATGTCCAGCAAGCGAGGTGTCCGCAATGTAGAGAATTAAAGCTGCAGTGATAAACGAGCAGACGAGGAGGAGCGAGAGGGTGAGGACCAGAGGTTGCAGTAGTTGCAGTGGTGATGTGCTGGCAAGAGCAGTAGCAGCGACAAGCCAGCGGGAAACCGTTCCAGGGACTCCATCTGTGGCAGCAACAACCGATCGCGAGATCCTGGAAGCAAAAGAAAAATATTCAATCAAGGCGGAAGAGCGAAAAACGGTAGAGGGCGCAAGATTGGAATGGAGACGATGAGCGGGGAGCGAGAGCCAGAAGGGGAACGAGGCTCCGGCCAGACAGCGCCAAACAAAACCACGGCATGAGACTGATTACGCAGTGTGCCGAGGATGAGGGCATTTTGATGACATCAAACCAGACCTCACCCCCTCACGTAAGGTGACCGGCAGTGGGAGGCCCGTGACCTCACTGTCTTTATCCCGAGAGAAGTCACTCACAAGCTGTATTGCAAAAGCACAGGACAAGGTAGGGTTAGAAGTAGGGTTTATAAATCTGCCATACTCCGGCATGTAGCTGAGTTTGAAATCAGTATAGAGGGCTGCTTGACCGCTTTGGGGGACCTTTTTTCTCATGGACTATAGCTCTATATTAGGGTACTTTGTCCACAGTCCATAGATTTACAGTCCACAGTACACCAGTCCGCTTTGGGTACATATTTTTCCCATGGTCAGTAGGCCTGCTTTAGGTTACCTTTGTTAGAATAGCGGTTTCAACAGCGCTACTCGGGATTTAAGCACGAGACCCTGGCAAACGCGCAGGGTATTTCATTCGCAATTCTAACTACATATATAATAACTACAGACAAAGCAAGTAAAGAATAAAGCAAGGATAAAGCAAGAATGAAGCGGAAATGGAAATAAAGCAGTAGGTCTAAATCAAGCACTTCGACTTGTCATTGACATTCCAACACACCCCTGCAAGTCGTAGTGCAGATCTACAGCTGGAAAAACAGAAATATAAAACAAGAAATTTATGAAAAAATAAAAATGCACCCCTGCAAACCTAAAAGGCACCTCCAGCCTCCCAGTCTGAATCTGAATCCTCCATAGTGACTGCAGCGGCCACGGCGTCCTTTTTCTTCTTCAGTGACTTTTCCCACGCAAGTCTAGCAGGGCACTCAGATTTGTAGTGACCTTTCTTGTCACAAAAATAGCAGGTGATGTCGCTAGGAGAGCGTGAGACCAATGCAGCAACTAGTGCCTCATCAGCGGTGTCTGATTTAGGGGACGGGAAATTTTCGGAACAAGAGTTTTGTCGGGTTTCCTCATTGAGAAGGCGAGTGATGACACGATCGAGTGTAAGTTGCTCGGGAGGGGTTGCGTCAAAATTAACAATGACAGCATTGTAAGTGAAAGGAAGACCCATCGTAAGTGCAAGGATCTTGTCCTGGTCCGTAACATCAACATCAGCATGCTTCAACCTCAATGACAATGCCTGAATCCGCCCAATGTAAGCCTCCATGCTCTCCTCATCCAACTTCTTCGCAGTCAATAGTTGTCGGCGCAAAGCAAGACTGGTTGCAAAACCTGCAGCCCGGTGAACCCTCTCCAAGTCTCTCCATATCATCAATGGGTCCTTCGAAGTCATATGAGCCAACTGCCCATCATCAACCCTCAAAATCATCTCAGCTCTAGCCTCAGCCATCTTCGTCGCATCTCGTGCAGCCATCTTTGATGTCATCTCGGCATCAATCTTCACCTGATCCTTCAGACTTCCATCAGCATTCTTCTCGCTTATCAAAATCTCCACAATTTCGGCCCAAAGTCCTTTCCGAACCAGTATAGCTTCCATCCGTAGTGCCCAAGATGGATAATTTGAATTATTAAGCCGAGAGAAAGACACA
This sequence comes from Omphalotus guepiniiformis, assembly GCA_028554645.1. Lineage (NCBI taxonomy): Eukaryota > Fungi > Basidiomycota > Agaricomycetes > Agaricales > Omphalotaceae > Omphalotus > Omphalotus guepiniiformis. The sequence goes on from JAQOOI010000050.1 coordinate 123,693, forward strand.
GAGGACACGGTATCAGAGGACATGGTGGACACCAGCAGAGGTATGTAGATATTGGAAAATGATGTAAGTACTTGCACCTCGTCGTCGTGGGGTCAGCAAGCTCAACTGCCTTATGTAAACAAGGACTTTTTCTTCTTGCCTCGTCGTCGTGAGGGCTTTTCGACACGTAAGACTCGAAAACGAGAATGGCAGCGATGCAAAAGAAAAGCAGAGATCAGGGGTTGCTAGCGCGTTTGTGTTAGAATAGCGGTTTCAACAGCGCTACTCGGGATTTAAGCACGAGACCCTGGCAAACGCGCAGGGTATTTCATTCGCAATTCTAACTACATATATAATAACTACAGACAAAGCAAGTAAAGAATAAAGCAAGGATAAAGCAAGAATGAAGCGGAAATGGAAATAAAGCAGTAGGTCTAAATCAAGCACTTCGACTTGTCATTGACATTCCAACAACCTTTTCCCACACTCACTAGATCTGCATTTTAGAGTATTTTGGGCGCTTTTTTGAGCCATCAATCCATCAAATGTCAAAGCAAACATTATTATGGGTAGCATAGGGTCAGTAGGTAAATTTCGGAAAATTCTGAAAAAAATTCCCACGGGTGCGGACCACTACTAGGATAGCCTGTGCAAAGTGGCTGTGCAAAACAATAAAAAATGCGGTGGGAAAATGCAAAATACTGGAAAAAACCTGGCGGTTTCTGCCAGAAAAAATCTCAAAAAAATCCGAAGAAATTCCCAGGGGTCTGGACCACTAGTAGGATATGATCTGCAAGGTATGGGTGTGATACATGCATAAATACTCACATAAATAGCCAAATACTGGTTTGATAAATTTTCCCACACTCAGAATAAAATCCAATAAATCTGAAAAAATTTCCAGGGGTCTGAAAGTTCCATAGAATCTGGTGCACAGAATCATCATGTACAGCAAGTACAAATATCCCCACAAATAGCCAAATATACTTTTAATATTTTTCTCATGCTCTATGAATCTGAAAGAAAAAAAAGTGTAGTAGGTGATAGTTAGTACTAATACATTTATATTTTAGCAAAGCATAGAATAGACATAAATACTAGACTCAAAGCACACTGTCTTAGAAGGACTTTCATATAGATCACAATAATAACACATTCTATCTATATATGTTACAATATTATTCTTGCTTATTATTCTATGCTGCTAGTCTTGACAGAAGAGCAGCCCCATTCACTGGTAAGTAACAACAGTGAGATAAATTGGCAGTTCCATAGCCTATAAGTTCAATGTTCTGGAATGTATATGAATATATGTGCAGACACTGACATGTTATGAGATGTTACTCTAGTAAGGCTCATATCATACATGTATATTGTAGGTGACTGTAATACTTCTCATGTTCACTAATGCATCATGAATTGAGAATAGATGATAAAGTTATATTATTATATGCACAGTGTAGAACATATAGTAAGACTGTTGAGTACAGATATGTAACACAGGTAGTAAGTACAGTGACTAACTGACTGAGTGAGGCCATGATATAGACTGCAGATATCATAGTGTGATAGTGTGTATGAATAGTTAAAATCTCACAGTGGATGTTTCATCTTACTATGGCTCACCTCTCTTTTGGTGAATTGTGATACTAAGATAGTAGACACATAGAACTTTGTGAGGACTAAGCTAAAATCTGATTTGATATTCTAGAGTATTCAATAGGCAAGACATGATGACCACCCACATGTAATGACATTCACTATACATAGTCTTTTTTAGATTCACTAGAAAGTTGTCTTAATTATGAGAAAAGATATTGAAAAGTATTTGGCCATTTGTGGGGGATATTTGTGTTTATTGTACATGATGATTCTGTGCACCAGATCCTATAGAACTTTCAGACCCCTGGAAATTTTTTCAGATTTATTAGATTTTGTTCTGAGTGTGAGAAAATTGATCAGACCAGTATTTGGCTATTTATGTGAGTATTTATGCATGTATCACACCCATACCTTGCAGATCATATCCTACTAGTGGTCCAGACCCCTGGGAATTTCTTCGGATTTTTTTGAGATTTTTTCTGGCAGAAACCGCCAGGTTTTTTCCAGTATTTTGCATTTTCCCACCGCATTTTTTATTGTTTTGCACAGCCACTTTGCACAGGCTATCCTAGTAGTGGTCCGCACCCGTGGGAATTTTTTCAGAATTTTCCGAAATTTACCTACTGACCCTATGCTACCCATAATAATGTTTGCTTTGACATTTGATGGATTGATGGCTCAAAAAAGCGCCCAAAATACCCTAAAATGCAGATCTAGTGAGTGTGGGAAAAGGTAACCTAAAGCAGGCCTACTGACCATGGGAAAAATATGTACCCAAAGCGGACTGGTGTACTGTGGACTGTAAATTCATGGACTGTGGACAAAGTATCCTAATATAGAGCTATAGTCCATGAGAAAAAAGGTCCCCCAAAGCAGTCAAGCAGCCCTCTACTGATTTCAAACTCAGCTACATGCCAGAGTATGGCAGATTTATAAACCCTACTTCTAACCCTACCTTGTCCTGTGCTTTTGCAATACAGCTTGTGAGTGACTTCCTTCTTTTTTTAAAAATAACTACCACATCGACTGGAGCAATTGGTTATGTCGTGTTGCGTGCGTCCAGACGTGACTGTGGTAAGTGTGGGGGCATTAGACGACGTTGTGGGCGGTTTTTCAGTGTAATGGGTGGGGTCACTGTCTCCCGATGCTTTGTCATTCTGCGGACACTCGGTAATGAGGTGGCTTGCATGTTTGGACGCGACTGTGTTACAGGTTGAAGTTAGTTTGTTTGACGACATGGTGGATGCGGAAAAGTGGGGAAAGTATATAGAAAGGGCTTACTTATAGAACAGTTGCCAGTGAATGTTGTGAAGGTCGTGAAGTCGGTGAAAAAATCATCAGTATGTTTGGTATGTATAAAGCAATATATCATTGATCAGTGCTAATAGCAGCAAAATGAGCACTCTAAGACGTAGGAACTCGTCTAAAACTCAAAGGTTGCCTTGTAAAAGCGAGTGTAGTCTGGCGTTGGCAAAGATTCCGCATGCAGAAAACTGACTAAAGTCGAGCTAGACTGTTGGAAAGACTAACTGAACTGAAAGATCACTGTCTAGACCCTTCGACGAGTATCAGAAACAGCAAAACAGACAGACACAGACAGACAGACACAAACAGACAGACACAGACAAACAGACAGACAGACAGACAGTTCAAACACAACAGATGTTCAGATATTTAGCACTCTATCAAAGCACTGCAATTCCTAATAGTCTGCCTCTACCAGCTCGAAGAACCGGGGCCTGACGTTCACAATCAAGAGGCCTTCTGCGATTTAACACTCTAGAAGATACGTAAAGTTCTCCAATTTGGCGGGCAGTCGTAACCTGGGGCGCTCGACCCTATACATGACAGTATATGTACTCTACTGCTTGTAAGTATTTCATAAATAGATAGAAAACTGAGTGGAGTAATTAAAAGGAACAGAGGGATAACATCGAGTATAAAATGGATATAAACAGAAACAATATGACTGAGTTGGGTAAGTAGGCACATCTAGAGGGTAATTATGTGCAGTTCTTGGGTATATATGTGTAAGTGTTATGTTTTAGTGACGTTTTTGGTACATCTAGACCCTTCTTATCATGCGCTCGAGCCATTCTAAACGAACTACTCCTATGCATTTTGTTATTATTCATCTTCGTAACTGTTTTACAGTGTACTTATAGGGGCGTCGAGGGCAGTTTCTAGTCATTTATCCCGTCGGGCTTCCGTATTTTCTCCTATTTCGACATCTAGCACCTCGTAGATATACCAATATCCAGCACTCGAAGGCCAATTCTGTCATTACCTTACTAATAAGTTATTATACAGTCATCGAGACCGATCATTTTCATAGCTTTGACCATCTAGTATCTCGGAACGGAATCGTCAATCATATATTTCCGATCATAAAGCGTTATCCCCAGTATATCATCAATCTGCAGGTTCTAGGAGGTCGGCTAAGTTCGAACAAACCATTTTGATGGCTCAGCGATACCTCTAGCTTTGTCCTTTCGATGTTATGTAGGCTCATGAGGCTATTACGCCTGTGTGTGTGTAGTTTCTTCCTTCCTAAGTCCCGTGGATTACACAGATACTCGAATAGCGACTTCCCGACGGAGGGCTCTTTGCCAGGCAGGGTGGGTCTGACCATACTGTACAGTCTCGCAGCAGGTAGTTACTTCGCCGAAGGTCTAGAGGCATATCAGCCATAAGGTCTTGATGCATACTCGTACATCGTAGTCCTTTCACTTCGAGCCTTTAACTATTCGTGTTCTATGTTTTAGCTAGCACTATGGGACATAGTCTAGCCCTTTATTCCCATCATATTCACAGTAGAAATCATTTAATTTCAGGTATTTCAGGTGTGTATGCGTTTTCAGCGCAACAGCGCTGTGTGTGGTTGCTTACTTGCCACTTCCGGAATTGCCTGCCTGCAACTCCCCTGAACCAAGTATCATTCTAGACGCTCTTACATACAGGGCCAATAAGATGACCACGTGAGCCGCATTCGTGTTTTGCCTCCGCACTGTTTCTGACTGCTTTCGCCACTTCATTGCTCTCACCGTTGCTCGAGGGGGTTCGATCTCTTCTTTGTGAAGTTCACCGTATTAGATAGGGATTAACCTTTGATTATCTAGATCTACCTGCACGTATCATAAGCCAGGTTCAAGGTTTTGTCTCAATCTAAAAGGCTACAAACACGAGAACATCAGGAACCAAAAACACTTCTACCATTGTGAACTTGCTTCAGCGAAACCAACCTTCCCTCTCGTATCGTGTCTCTAAACGCTCTCCATTCTTCGTGTCGTCGAGGCTCTGTGGTCATGTGTACGCACTTACTGAACCTTGCAGCAGACCTTAACTCTAATACAACGTTTGGCTAGTCGACGATGGGCAACGGTTCATACTCACTTAACGCAATAGGTCGGCAACCTCTCCTTTTACCTGCCCATCGACACCCACGTCTTTTCTTAGCCCAGCGACACGCAACAAATTTCTTGTCGCACATGCGAGCGACTGAACATCGCATGGTTGTACACTGTACGTCGTAGTTAGGTACATGCATCACCTTGCGCTGCAGTTTGCGACCCATCATCTCAGTTTCTAGCATATCAATTGTCCTGTGGTGTTGTACACGAACAATATTAGCTGAAAAACATTCAAATGCATATCAGACCACTGGGGGCCATATTCAACACAGGTGCTGTGAGCATCTTGCAGCGTGACATTGCCCAACGACAATCACTGTCCGACTGCGCTTACTGATCCATACCACTGTATATTGCCTCGTCCGCTGTTCACACGTCGACAATGTGCAAGAATTAGACTGGGAGGGAGTCTCAAGAAACAACCTCTAACTCAATTCTAGGGGGGTTTGTGGAGGTGTGGCTGGCGTTGTCAAAGGTTTCGCACAGTTAAACTCGACAATCGAACTCAATACTGAGCTAGCAAGTGTCTGCAGTCCGCTCTGAACAGGGTATAAGTGACAGGGCAACTCAAAAACACAGGTTCAAGACAGAGGGCAACTAGTTTCTCAGGGGTTCAGGAGATGGTTCAGGGCAATAATCAGAGTGGGCAACTCGATCCAATGGTCCAAACAGTGACAGTATCAATCAGAACAGTAGCAGCAACAGTTCCAGCAGGCAGAACAGCACAGACAGAACAGCAGGGACAGCAACAGTTTCAGTATCTCTCTCAAGGTTTGCCACAAGGGACTTTACAGAAGTTTGCACAACTGGTATATTTCTCTATAACTGAACTCCTAAGAGCCAGGCAGACTTCGTCTAGAAGAAGTTCTGCTTTGGTAGTGAGCCTAGGGCAGTCCTAACTTAAGGAAAAATATCTACAAGTAGGTAACTTTTATATACAGGCCAGAAAATAAATATAGTAAATCTCAAAAATGTAGGGGAATCTGAGCAGAGTAAATAGAATAGATAGCAGAAAGACTAATTGAGCAGGGATTGGTGTCTTTTTAGGTATTTTTGTAGGTATTTTTCAGTTAGATACTGTCATGTATAGGTATCTCGGGTATAAAAATTGTTATAAAAATCGCTTTGTCCACATAGTGGCTTGGCAATCAAGTCCAGGGTATCTAACCAGGGTGTACAGCACGCAATATCAGTCCAGAGTGGTGTCATATGACAACATCTTTTATGATTTTGAAATTTGCAACTCTTTTGGATTTCCTAACTGGGGTTTGCTGGTGAGGTTCCTAGCATATCCAGTGGTTATTTCCTCATTTCAGAGGTCATCTAGACCCTACTCCGTCGTGACTATCATCCACAAGCTGTACAGTAGCACATGTGTCTATCTGACCAGATCTTGCATCTGATTTGTCTCCAGGAGGTACTTCTCCTTTTAGCTGGTTTTAGCAACAAGCTATGGGCAGTATTATGTCCCAATAATCATTTATTCTTCCCTATTTGGGTGTCTGGGTTCAGGGTATCACTCAGTTAGATGTTACATCTCAGAGGGATACTCCAGAGTCAACATCTAGCTCCATGGTAGGATAACTTGAGTATCTAGCTCCATTCTTCAGAAATGACTTAGAGGATTTTTCCTCTTCAGCCAACAGACAAAGGTGGTTCACAAGTTGTAACACCATCCTAAGCATAGTACCAAATATACAACATATTTCTCTGGTCAGAACAATACAAGATTGTCTGCACTCTCAGCATTCAGTCTTTACAGCCAACCTGAGTTAGCAAGACCAGCTGGAGTTGGATAGTCCAGTGGACTTAGATGTTTCTCAGATTGAATGGTAATTTCCATCATTTCCTTGGATTACAATCAAACAACACTCATGAGAGTCTCTAGTCTTTAGAGGGTGGGTCTGACCAACTCAACTTAGCATGGAACATTGGTACTCCAATACAAAGTGAGGGGCAAAACTAGTATCTCTCTCCATGATCCCATTGGTCACAGTTGCTAAGTACCATATCATGTACTGTAGCTAACTCTACACTCAGGCTTGGGTAACTAAGTGTGTTCTCATGTTTCAACTAGCAGTCTGGGTGAACTCTAGTCCTCATTGTTCAGTTTCCAATGTTTGAACAACCAAAATCTTTCTCAATCTGCATGATTTCAAGCCTAGACCGCTTTTAGTCGTGACATTGACTTGCGCTGCAACGAACGCACCATCGGCACTCTTTCTTCGTGATAGCGGGGCTGCGACGTCAACTTACCACTCATATGCAGGTAGGTGAGGATGTGGCGTTAACTAGCACAAAACATCATACTCCGCAAGATAGACAACACATACCCGCAAATCTAATATTGGGCGCCCTCTTTTTCAAAATATGTGTTGGGTTCAAGTCATCTTTGTATACATTTCAAAATACGTGTTGGGTTCAAGTCGTCTTGCTGTGTACAACAACCACGAGATAGTCAATATAGTATTGTGCAAGTCTTTCTGTATACAACAACTGCAAGACATTTAGGTCAGTGATCTTCTAACCTCTTGACCCTTCAACCTCTGGCATCTCATACAGCATCCAAGCCACTCTACCTCGTCCCTTTCCCTCCAATCCGATGTCTACGTGCGACAAGCCTGGTTATCTATACGTTTTCAACATCGCCGGCACGCGGGGGTATAAAGTCGGGCGAACCACGGATTTGCGGTGTCGAAAGAGGGAGTGGGCGAGACAGTGCAGAGGACAACAACACAATTGGCTCTTTGCCCTGAAAGTTCAACATTATATTTGTGCAGGTGTGTCGTACTTTATCAATATATGTTTCCCTAATATTTGTATAGAATACGTGGCCCATTCGAAACTGGAATGCATCTGCTTGCGCCGCCCTCGACACAAATGCTGATACTGTGAGTCTTACATCCGTCTTCCTCCTGCGCGCCGGTGTAACGTTTTGGTAGGCCGCCGTCGCCACCAGGAGATATTTGATTTTGAAGGCTCACCGGCGGAAGTGGTCACACGCATCCGACCGATCTTGAGGCGTGTATCTACGATTTGATTTTTGGAAGGTATTTTACTGGTTTTCTTTCGTTTGTCCTCTCTTTTTTTAAAATATTCTCTGTGTTTTTCAGAGCCCCGGAAGGGAGTTATGACACGTTGAACCGTCCGTGTATCGATAGCTATTGAGTGAATGAACAATTTGTATATATATATAAAATTGCAGACGACAATGTAAAAAATAAAATAAAATCTATGTAAATGTTGTTTGTATGCCTTCCCAACGCGGACTCGTACCTGCCTGGGCACCGGCCCAGGCCAACAATCAAGTTTGTAGACAATCTCTGAGTCATCTTCTAGAAAATCAGGAACCTGGCCAACGTAGATGTCCTCATTGAGATGAGCATTGAGAAACACAGTTTTGAAATCAAATGTGAATATCTCCCGGTCCTGTTGTGCTGCAAAAGTGAGTAGCGCGCGTACACCGGCTATATTAGCAGTTGGCGAGCTTGTTTTGTTGAAGTCTGCTGGAAGTTGCCTATTACCCTCCACTACTACCCTCGCCTTTGCACGATCAATCAACCCATCTGCTTTCCGCTTCCAGACATGCACCCAATGTAGCAGAATAGCCTTTGGACCTGGTGGGAGGTGACATTTTGTGAATACTTCCAGTTTGCATAGTTGCTTGAACTCCTTGACCCAGGCTTGTCTCCAAATGGGGGCATTAGAACAACGGAGGGCATTATGGAGCGAGCTAGGATCCTGGTTGAGGTCTTCATGCCTAGGAACAGATGGAACAGCAGATGTCAGTATGACTGAAGCAGAAGAAGAATGAGAAGGAAAAACATCAAGAAAATTACGAGAAGCAACAGCAGGAATAGCAACATCAGAAAAGGACAAAAAATCACAGTCTTCTAAGGAATCTAAAGCAGCAACATACGCTGAAATGGCAGAGTCCAACTTCTTTGAAGCAGTAGGCTTTGCAAGACTCTCCTGGAACGCCTGCCCATGTTCAGTGAGCTTGATAGCATGTTTAGGTCTGGGTGCATCAGGCACGACGTCAGACAGCGCTGGTGGAAGAGAATGAGGGTTACGACTCGTTCCTAGCTTCCCAAAAGACGATGTCTCGACTAGTATGATAACGACCATTGAGATCACGAACAAACCAGCCCAAGATATTCTCCGGAATACCCACAAAGATCCCCTCAGTCATCCTAGAAGACCCCTTCTTTCGTAGTTCTGGTGGTGTTTGAAAATAGACTCTACATCCAAAGACGCGAATCAATGCGATGGATGGCTTCTTCTTGAACATAGCTTCATAAGGTGTGATATTCTTAGGAAGAGTCAAAGTTGGTAAATGATTTCAAATGTAAACTGCGTAGAGTACAGCATCTGCCCAGAATGAATCTGGTAGACCTGCAACGATCATGAGGACAATCACATTGTTCTGAATTGTCCGGATAAGTCATTCAATTTCCCCATTCTGCGCTGAAAGGCTTTTTATTGGCACTGGGTGAAGGACAAGATTGAGATCTAACCCAACAAACCAACAACCAACTAAGTCTGTGTTTTTGCAAGTGGTGGCAGGCGTTGATTAAAGATTCCGCACGCTTAGCACTGACAATGGACTTGTAGGATGTTCACAAGTGTAAAAGACTATCAATCTGAACAAAGGTTTGTACAACACAGCGGACAAAGAGATTATCAGATTGTGAGCTCATAAGAGCAACAAATTGGAAGCAGAACAGTAACAGACAGAATCACAGAGACAGACAGACACAGAGATTTCCAAGAGTCACCAGCGTAACAAACGGACAGCAGCAGCAGTTCAGAACAGTTTCAGATCAGATTAGAACTGATTCAGCAGTTCAACAGACAGCAGTCAGATTATCAGATGGTGCCACTCAGGGACTTCAATGTATTTGCCACTCAGGGACTTCAGTGTAAGTTAAAGTGCTACAACACAAACTGGACTCTAAGGACTAGGCTTGCAATTCTCTGTTAGAAGTCTAACTTCAGAGCTTATGAGCTCGTCAGATTCAACCTCCAAAGGTGTTCCTGCTTCGCTTTATAAAAGCTGGCCCAGTAGTTCCTTGATATTTCTATCCAAATACATGGCCCTTATATACTGCTAGCTAGATAAATATTATAAATCTGAAAAGATAATAGAGAAAAAGAAAATAAGACAGAATAAACGAAATTGAGTGGAGTGGATTCTATAAACAGCAAGAGATTGTCCATATCAAGCCATATTGAATATATCAGAGACAGTAAATCTAGTTTGAGTTTTGCAGATCTCATGCGCTGCACATCGTGTGGTCAACACAGCCTCAGAATTGCATGATATGGTGAGATTATGGTGTCATATGACAAATCCACCAATTTGCAATAACCCTGGGCAGAGTCTATTCCCAAATATAGGGTCTCCCCTGGTCTAGAGACTTGGACAAAGTGTGCTACCTCGTCTCAAACAGCCTAGAAAGCCCATTGGCATCACATTTTCATCAGTAACCAAGACACCAGAGCTCCAGCTTATCAGCCTAGAACTGAGGCCAAGGTACAGATCATTATCTGGCTCCTATCTGGCTCCAGAGTATTATCACATCATCTAGGACCAAGGTATACCCTTATCCATCATGCAGGATTACTCCTAGTGCACGTAGTAACTGTGTTCTGCAAAGTCCCCATAGGTAGACAGATCACCAGCTCATCAGATCATAGTCTGAGAAATTCCTGCCAACTTGAATTCCAGACAGTCTTCCAGATCACCAGCTGGTCAGCTCATGAGCTTGCCAGATCTAGCTCTCATGACCATCTTCAGAATCTGAGACTAAGTCCCTCCTTGAAGAATCCCAACTGAGTACCAAGTTCTCTTAGTTTACAGATGTTCATCCACACACTGGCACATCTCCAGATAGAGTATCACCAATCAACAACACCATAGCTCGCAAGTCATCCAGATCATCAGATCACCAGATGGTCATATAGATTGTCACTCATAATTCCGCCCACAATCCCCTGGATTACAATCAGGCAACACCCTGGGGGTATCTGGATCTATTAAGGTGAGTCTGACCAACTCAACCATATAGATGGTGAGAGGCAAGTCCAGTATCTCACCAGATAGACCCATTGATCACAGCAGCTAAGCACCATATCATATACTGTAGCATACACTATTCTCAGGTCATTGGTATAGTGTGCCCTCATGTGTTGACTAGCAGCTGGGGCTCACTCTAGTCCTCAATTCCCATGTTACACATCTCCAATCTCCTCATATTGAGTGTTTTTATACAATCTGAAGCTCGGACCGCTCTCAAGCTCAACAGCACGTGAGCATAAGGGACTGTAAGCTGAAGGGTGATACCTTTGCTCTGAAATAGGGCCTTCATAGCTTTCCCAATGGATTCTCCCACATTATCACACCTGATGATTTTCACTTTGAAGCCCAATGCAGTCTCCCAAGTATTGATTGTACCTTTGGTGTGTTCCACCGCCTCCATCTTCTTTACCATGCAGGCAACATCTATAAGAGTGGTGTGATCATCAATAATGGCATGAAAATACTCTTCGTGACGAGGTGACTGTTTCGGCCAAGGACCCGAAGTATCCATATATAGGAGACCCAATGGATCTGTGGCGCAATTGCCATTATGCATATAGGGAGTAGCAGGATGCTTTCCAAGTAGACACTCTCAGCATATACCTGAGGCCTTAGACCCATCGTATTTGGGATCAATACCCTCAACATAGTTCCCCGACAGCAAGGAGTTTACTGCCTTAATACCCCCATGAGCAAGTCGTTGATGATACAAGTCGCCAGTGACCTTGGGAAGAGCAAACATTGCAAACACGACAGCAGGAGTAAACATTGTAGGATTAATGAAAGGGGCAAGGGTTATGTCCACCACAGATGCAAGCACATCTTGATCAGGGGTAAATGATCCTGGAATACTTGAAAGACGGTCCACAGTTTTCCTCTGAATGAAAGGATGATGAGAATTTTTCTTTAGGGAAATAAAGACGAAAGTACACTTCTTTGCTGATCACGGTCCAATTTCCTTTCAGTGAAAAAACCCTGGAATATGAGATTGACCGGAGCCTCTGGCACATATAGGCAATTGTTTAGCACAATAGTGACCTTCTCATCAACGGGACAAGTGATAGCACAAGTACCCATTGCAGATGATGTTAGAGTACCTGCATTTGCGGTTACCGCTTCCACTTGTTGGGAGGAGTCCAACGAGATGAAAGCAGCACGATCACGTACAACGTGATGCGTACTCGCAGAGTCAAGAAGAGGTCCGTCTGAAGTGACAATAGCAGCATATACTGCAGGCTTGGCAATTTTTAAAATAGCAAGATTGTTTATTCCTCCATCTAGGAAAGCAACCCTCAGTGGAGAACCAGACAGTGAAGCCAGGACAGAGGACACAGCTTGATCACCCCCACTAGTAGATGGCAAAGGAACAGCCACAGTCAAATTGACAGTCGTGTGTTTAGCATCTGCAGATTTTGAAGAAGCCCCTGAAGAGAAATTTTCTTTCTTCTTTTTACAGTTGTTGCAGTCTGATAATGTGCGACTGAAACCACCGCAGCCAGAGCATTTTTTCAAGGGAGTGAAGTTGTCAGAGCGAGCACGGCAGTCTTCTATGGCCTTAGTATCCGCATGTTCAATAATCTCCAAACATAAGCATTCAAAGACTTGATGAGTCACAGAGACAGGAGACACAGTAGTCATCCGTAAAGCCTCTCTACAAGTCAAGGTGTATGGGTCTGCAGATGGGATATGGAAAGCGCACTCAGAGAGATGATGACTCCAAGAAATAACCAATGACGTTCACATGAGAGCTGTCATTGTTGCCCGCACTTCGTAATGTAATCCTTAACCTCTTTTGGCTTTGCAGAACTCTGCAGGTTCGTGCTGTAGAGCTGATCCTGCTGGTTCATTGCAGAAGAATTTCCAGCCAATCCATAAGTACCCCTAAGCATGTCCAAGATATCCTTTGCAGTGTACGGCTGAAGGTCATCCACTAGTCCATCAGGGATTAGACCCAAGACTTCTCCTGAGACCGTGCTACGAATGAGTTCACGAATGACATTGTCATTGTCACACCAGACTCTCCAACATACAAAGTCTAGTATTGTTGTTTACCAGCGGCATAGGTGTTGAATGAAGTGCTAGAACACTTGTACATACTTCAAGTACATAAAATACTATACTAATGACTTTAATACCTATTGTAGATAGTTATACCATGTATGTAGGGTCATTCTGGAGTGTTTAGAGCGCGCGCAAGAATGTGGACACTCATTTTCACACCTCATGCACGGCCTGACACAACAGGACCAAACAATATGTAAATCCTTACATGTCTGGAGAAATCTAAGACACTTGGATAGCAATTCTTGTGCATTAAGCTACTATTACAATGCTGATGTGCTTGGTATGGGGTATGAATAAGAAGAAGTGCTAACTAACTCAAATGAATCTATCAAGCACTCAAAACACACACACAACACACAAAGACTTTTAAGTTTGTGGGGCTTGGGGGACTAACAAACTCTGTGAAGCGAACAAGGTTGTTGTAAGAGGAGCTCAGAGACACAGTCAAAACCAACGCGGTGATGAGAATGATACAGGGAAATGAACTGCTAAAGGGCTAATGAACAAAAACCCAAAAACAACCAAAACAACCAAGTCACTCAAAAGGTGCGAGTCTGAGGGGGCGTTGTCAAAGGTTCCGCACGACCAAACTTATGGCTTCTTTATTAGAACTTTATTTCTTTATCACAAGAACTTTATAGTTGAGCTTTTAAAATACACTAAGGCAAAAAGTAGCACAAGACAGTTTTGAACAAGACAGGTGTTCACTGCACAATCACAACCAATTGACCACAAGATCAAACAACCAATTCCAATAACACAACCAGTTCAATTCAACCAACAATGATCTTTATACAATATCGCAATAAACACTGGACTATAAACAGACTAGGGCAACTTTATGTTTTTGGTAGGATTTCCCTTCACAGGCATGATTCATGTTATAAAGACAATCCCCAGTGACCCTGTGACTCTATGGTACTCTCCTGGATTTTCTCTCTCCAAGTTACTGCCCCTTTATACATACTGCCAGTCCAAAATTAATAAAAACGGAAATTATAGCTAAACTGTCCTGTTTTATATATATACCTATATCTGTGTATGTAGGTTGTAAGTATCTGTGTCAAGTATGTCCATTATTACTTGTTATAGATCTATTTTATGAGGCAAACCTCAAAAATGTGTTTTAATTCCATTATTTTTATTGTAGGGAATATTTAGCCCCTTTATTTCATTTTTACGGATTTCCTTGACATTTCTCGGGCATCTGGGTTCCATAGGATTAATCACCTGATAGAAATTATACCCCTCAAAGTATCACATTGTTTCGTCAAAGGAACTCCTTCAATTCAGTAGTATTCCGAGAAATTTTACTGATTGAGTTTTTACACCTCCTAACCGGTTTCTTGTCAAGCAATTTTCACCGGACAATTAATCGAAGCAAATTTCCTCGATCAACTTTTGTTCCTGGCAATTAATTAAGGAGTAAATACCCCAAAACTATTCTAGATCCATTATTTCGACTCTATTTCGTGTTCCATCCATTTTTAGTTCCCGCCGGGTTTTTATTCTTTGTTGACTGGAGGAAGATGTTCCCCTAATAATTATATGATGCAATTGACGTTGTGATGTCAGAGTTCTCGTTATGAGATTGGGTGAGTCTGATTCAACAGTGGATGGCTATTGAACAATTCTCTACATCACAACTATACTGACTAGCCTAGAACCTTGATACATGTTGTACCATAGGTAATAGAACATGCTTTATTACTCAAATCACAACACATTTTGATTGACAAGGCGGGCACCTTTCAACCCTCTATATCCCTCACTGCAAATGCCTAAACTGATTAATCACCTGGCTTTTAATGCAGGTGCCAAAAATCGGCACATCAGCGGCACAGATAACTCTATGCTACACACCACACAAACAAACTAACACGTAACTTAAACAGATCACCGCGACCAGTGACTACAAAAGATACAACAACCAGACGATTGTTGGGAGATGCCAGACGACTTCTCACTTAGTGGAGTTGGTTATAGGAGGATTTCAGAACTGCCAGACGACGAGTTCAATGAGTGACCAGACAATCCACTCTTATTCACACTACACACACAGGCTCCGTGATACCAGACGATTCCGCTTGTAAACACTTAGGCTCACTGACTTATAAACTAACGCGAAGGTTAACACTTTTTACAACTTCTAATCACTCAGAGGGACTTAAGCTTTTCCACACACAAATGCTATTAGCTCTATGGGAGGCTCGGGAACCTGTCCTTCCTTGCCCAGGTTCTATTTTCTACATACAGTATTTCTATTTACATAGTACAAATAAATGTCGCAATACTTGACAGTTATGAGAGATATGGTGCATATAGTGCACCGCGTAAGGTAGGGATGAAGTATAGTACGCAGGAACAGGGTATCCTATATCAGTTTATAATCTTGCCGTTTTTAGAAAGTATTGCGGTGATGTGCCGATTTTCGGCACCTGCATTAAAAGCCAGGTGATTAATCATTTAAGCATTTGCAGTGAGGGATATAGAGGGTTGAAAGGTGCCCGCCTTGTCAATCAAAATGTGTTGTGATTTGAGTAATAAAGCATGTTCTATTACCTATGGTACAACATGTATCAAGGTTCTAGGCTAGTCAGTATAGTTGTGATGTAGAGAATTGTTCAATAGCCATCCACTGTTGAATCAGACTCACCCAATCTCATAACGAGAACTCTGACATCACAACGTCAATTGCATCATATAATTATTAGGGGAACATCTTCCTCCAGTCAATAAAGAATAAAAACCCGGCGGAAACTAAAAATGGATGGAACGCGAAATAGAGTCGAAATAATGGATCTAGAATAGTTTTGGGGTATTTACTCCTTAATTAATTGCCAGGAACAAAAGTTGATCGAGGAAATTTGCTTCAATTAATTGTCCAGTGAAAATGGCTTGACAAGAAACCAGTTAGGAGGTGTAAAAACTCAATCAGTAAAATTTCTTGGAATACTACTGAATTGAAGGAGTTCCTTTGACGAAACAATGTGATACTTTGAGGGGTATAATTTCTATCAGGTGATTAATCCTATGGAACCCGGATGCCCGAGAAAGGTCAAGGAAATCCGTAAAAATGAAATAAAGGGGCTAAATATTGCCTACAATAAAAATAATGGAATTAAAACACATTTTTGAGGTTTGCCTCATAAAATAGATCTATAACAAGTAATAATGGACATACTTGACACAGAGACCTACAACCTACATACACAGATATAGGTATATATATAAAACAGGACAGTTTAGCTATAATTTCCGTTTTTATTAATTTTGGACTGGCAGTATGTATAAAAGGGCAGTAACTTGGACAAACAAAATCCAGGAGAGTACCATAGAGTCACAGGGTCACTGGGGATCGTCTTTATAACATGAATTGTGCCTGTGAAGGAAAATCCTACCAAAAACATAAAGTTGCCCTGGTCTGTTTATAGTCCAGTGTTTATTGCGATATTGTATAAAGATCATTGTTGGTTGGATTGAACTGGTTGTGTTATTGGAATTGGTTGTTTGATCTTGTGGTCAATTGGTTGTGATTGTGCAGTGAACACCTATCTTGTTCAAAACTGTCTTGTGCTACTTTTTGCCTTAGTGTATTTTAAAAGCTCAACTATAAAGTTCTTGTGATAAAGAAATAAAGTTCTAATAAAGAAGCCATAAGTTTGGTCGTGCGGAGCCTTCGACAACACCCCCTCAGACTCGCACCTTTCGAGTGACTTGGTTGTTTTGGTTGTTTTTGGGTTTTTGTTCATTAGCCCTTTAGCAGATCATTTCTCTGTTTCATTCTCATTATCTGGAGCCCACCGCGAGGGTCAAAAGTACAAATTGACTTCGTGAGGGACAAATTCGTGGCTTTCTAACGGAATTTTACCGTTGAATTACAAGGAAATTTGTGTTGTGCAATAAAGTACTGTTTTGTTCTATACAGTGCTACATAGAGCTTTTGCTTTATTTTTTGGATTGTGAAGTTCACTTGTCAAAATTAGTGGACCTAGCAAACCTAAACCAAAATGTCAGACAAAGAATTCCCAAAGAGCTGGTGAAGAAGTTTTAAACTTTCAATCCAGATCTTCTACAAGAGAAAGGAGTGTTACTAGTTCCGCATCTAAGGGCAAAGGGAAATCAGTACCAGAGCCTGAAAGTGTTGATCCAGTATTACCTGGTTCTTTTGTTCTGTCATCTGACAATAATCGGGAGTTCATACCCGGTGAATTTGATCGTTTACGTCCGCCTAAATCTACTGTTGGATTTGGAAAGTCTTATAGACTACCTGCTTCAGCACAAAAATCTAAAAAGAGTCTCAGAGAAGTTACTACTATGCCTGCTACTAGTACTACTGGTGCTGGTCCAAGTGGACAAAGTAGAGGAGATGATGATATAACCAGAAACAATGATAATACAAGGACAACTTTTGTGGGAGTTCATGAACTTTCTCCAGAAGCATTGAAGGAAATCCAGAATGATAAGCTTCCTAAGAAATCAAAAATGGCACCTATCTTTGACCATGTAGATCCTGGCAGTTTGATAAGCTGGTTGGAACAAGTGGAAGAAATATTCCTGAAAATGGGAATTAAAGATGATGCAGCAAAGATTTACTTAGCTACAGACTGGATGACTCATGATACAAAGAAAAGGGTTGAAGCTTACCCTGAAACAAAAAGTAGAAAGTGGGGAACATTCAAAGATGCTTTGAAACAAAACTTTCCAGAGTCTTCTTTAGAAGAAGGAGGTTCTCTGACCAAGTTGAGAAAGTTAAATTCAGAGTATGCATATATTCCATTGAAGAACTTTGATAAGTTCTTTAAGTTTAAAAGGCTGTTTGAATATGAGTATAAGAAAGCTGCAAAGCCACCTGCTGTTATCTCTAACTTAGAGGCAGTAACTCTGTTTGGCAGATCTTTAGAACCTGCTTTCTGGGATAAAGTAAAGGATAGACTGGAAAAGACTTATATAGCTAATCCAGATAATCCTAGAAGAAGGGAAGACAAGTATCCTATTGAGGATGTGATAGCTGCTGCTGCCCACATCTGTGAGAATAACATGGATGATGGTTTTGCAATAGTTGGCATGTCTCTAGCTTCTGAAACAGAAAGAAAAAGAAGTTACACACCTTTTAATATTAAAAGGGAGAATGTTGAGAAGAATGAATTTGAAAGAAAGATTGCTGATACGATGGATAGGCATGAAGTTGCTTTGAAACAGGTGCAATCCAGATTTGAAGAGAATCAAGCTACCTTGATCTCTCAAGTTCAAAAAGTTCTTGCAGAAACATTAGGTGGTAACAATGATATGAATATACCACACATGCAATCTATTGCTATGGGTCAGAACCGTGGTAATAGATATGCAAACCCACAAGGACCTACAGAATATTCTTGTTATTTCTGTGGTGAGAAAGGGCATATTGCTACAAATTGTCCTCACCAGAAATCACAGTTTGAGAAGGGATATTTAGTTAGGAATGCAAGAGGAATGATAGTCATGAAAGATGGACAAGTGGCTCCATCTGGTGATATGAATTCTTCTAGAAAGGACAAAATTGAAGCTATTGCTAAACAAAAGGGTTGGGATAAGGAAGTTGGCAAAAATGCCTTCATCTTTGCAGAAGAAAGTGACATGAGATATAATATGCCTAGTGGACCTTCTGAATCTCAACATAATAGTTTTGATATGTCAGTCTTTACCAACACCTTGTTGAAGATTTCAGAAAGATTGGATAGAATTGAAAATCAGGATAAAAGCCAGACTTCAAATGGTCAGGCTTCTTACTTGAACCAGTTGGGAAACTAAGTGTTCCGATGATGGGATCTAGTACTAGAAATGTGTACAGTACCGCAAAGAAGGTCCCTGAGGATAAACAAAGAGTTGGTATTAAAAAGAGAATGGAAGTAGAAATTATAAGGCCTAAAGGATTTGATAAAAGGTTGTATGTACCTCCACCCTTGAGAATGGAGGAGTTAGAGAAAGAAACAAAGGATAATGAAGAGGCTTTACTAAGAGATCAAGAGGATATAATGGATCCTTCTATAAAGGATATGGTTATTCAACCAGGTCAAAAAGAGATTAATGTTGAACCTGCTAAAGAAAGGCCATTTGATAGAGTGGAGCCATTACAAAGAGATCCTATTCCTAGTAACCAAGCTTTGAACAAAGTTAGAAATGAAATGATTGAAAAAGTTAGAAATGTTCAGAAAGAAAGTAATAAAGAGAATGCTATAGTTTATAAAGAAACAGCTAGAAAGATTGGAAATTTTAGACATGCTTCTACTTTATCTAAACCAGGTTTAGAAGAGGAAATGACAGAAAAGATTTTCAATATGGATATTACTGTTCCAGTTGGAGACCTTATGGCTGTATCTCCAGGCATTAGAGCTGTTATATTGAGAAAAGCTAGAAATAGAAGGGTTGTTGAGAGAGCAGAGAAGGCTTTCTTGCAGATAGAACCTAATCAGAATGATTTGAATCCTATTCAAATAGACTCTGAGGTGAAACCAATAAAGAAAGTAAATGTTGAGGATATTTGGTCTTTAAAGGAGACTTTCATTACATTGACAAAAGATACTGGTGATTTGAAAGCTGGTACTATTGTTCACCAAGATGTAGTTGAGCAATTCCTTAGAGATCTAGGTCCTAACAAGAAAGATAAAGTTATACTGGTGGCTAGAGAATCAGAAGGACTTAGAGTGGTATTCCCAAAAATCAATAACTCTGATGAAACTGTGGAAGCTGTTCTAGTGATTCTCAGATCATATCAATGGATCAAATGGTAGCAATGGGACTTGGAATGTCATGGGATCCTGATGTAGTGATTCACATGCAAAGTGCAAATGGGAGTTTAAAGCCTACTAAGGGTATGGCTAGAAATGTACCTTTTGTATTTGGGGACTTAACAGTCTACTTGCAAGTTCATATTGTGGAAGAGGCTCCATATCAAGTTTTACTTGGTGTAAACACCCAAAGTATAATAAACAACTTTGAGGATGGAGGTCAAGAAATAACCATAACTGATCTAAATTCTGGCTACAAGTGTACTATTGGAACCTATCTGAGAGGAAGAGGTGTTAGAATTGAACAGAAGAAAGAAGGATCTACTCTTAAGGAGATTTGTAGACCTCCACCTGTGGTACCTAAAGATGTACAAGAAGGGGTTGTAAATTTTCAGACCTCTATGATCTGATTGGCCCTCAGGGAGAGGTAGCTCTAAGAGTTGGCCTGAAAGAAAATGGTGAATTGTTTGTGGATGGGTATAAACTACCTGATGAAGATGGAACTTTTAAGAAAGAAGAATTGGCAGAAACTTTTGTATTTGCTGCTAAAGAGTATGTGGGAAAAGATAAAGAAGCTACAGAAGTGCTAGATGCTTATATAAACTCTACTACTATAAAGAGTAGGGGAAAAGACAAGCAAGTGTTCTGTAGTTGGAGAGAAGAGTTGAAAGAAAAGAAGGATACTATGTTTCAAGAGAAGAATTCTTGTAATATAGAGAAAGAGAAAAATGATAAAGAGTTTGTAGATGTGTATGGAAAGTACAAATCTGTAAAGAATAAAGTTAGACCGGTTAAAGCTACTTTACCGGCTGAGTTTCGTGTAGAAAGGAATATTTTTGGTGATCCGTTAGCAGAAATGCCGGAATTATCTCCAAATCCACCCGAGTTCACACCGGGTGAAAGATACAATGAAGAAAGAAAGAATATCATAGACAAAAATCATGATGAAGGCTTTTTATGGCCAGAAGAAATGAAGTTAGTTCATCATTTGATGAAACAACAGGAAAAAGCTTTTGCTTGGGAACCTGCAGAAGGAGGAAACTTTAGAACAGATTTCTTCCCACCTGTGAAATTTCCAGTCTTACCACATGTACCTTGGGTTGAAAGAAACATCCCAATACCACCCGGTATATTTGATGATGTGTGTAAAATTATAAAGGCAAAAATTGATTCTGGAGTTTATGAACCTTCAAGTTCTTCTTACAGATCAAAATGGTTTTGTGTTTTAAAGAAAAATGGAAAAAGTTTGAGATTGGTGCATAGTCTGGAACCAATGAATAAAGTTACTATACAACATTCAGGAATTCCACCAGCTACTGCAGATGTTGCTAGAAACTTTGCAGGAAGAGCATGTCTAGGAACACTGGACATCTTTGTTGGATATGATGAAAGGTTGATAGATGATGATTCTAGAGACTTAACCACCTTCCAAACACCATTTGGGCCACATAGACTAGTAAAACTGCCTATGGGTTGGACTAACTCAGTACCTATCTTTCATGATGATGTTACTTTCATTCTAAGAGATGAAATTCCACATGTGACTATACCTTATGTTGATGATGTACCTGTAAGGGGTCCAGCAACAAGATATGAGTTACCAGATGGCAGATATGAAACTATTCCTCAAAACAATGGTATAAGGAGATTTGTATGGGAAAATATGCAGAATATGAATAGAGTGATACAAAGAATGAAATATGTTGGTGGTACATTTTCTGGTACAAAGGCATTCATTTGTGTAAAAGAAGGTATGGTTGTTGGTCACCGTTGTTTATATGAGGGTCAAGCACCTTCTAATAAGATAGCAGAAGTGGTCACTACATGGCAAAGATTTGACTCTAAGACAGATGTCAGAGCTTTCTTGGGTACTGCTGGCCAACTTAGACAATTTATAAAGGACTATGCTAAGATTGCTGCACCTTTGCAATATTTGACCAGAAATGTTCCATTTGAGATGAAGGCTGAACAATGGGATTCTGTAGTAGCTCTTAAAGAAGCTATCAGAGTTGCACCTTGTTTGAGACCTATAGACTATATGTCAGAAAATGGGATTACACTTGCTGTAGATACCTCTTGGATGGCAGTTGGATATTATATATACCAAACTGACCCAGAAGATCCTAAGAAGAAGTACTTTAACTACTTTGGTTCAATTACATTGAATGAAAGGGAAGCAAGGTTTTCTCAACCAAAAAGAGAGCTGTATGGTCTGAAATTAGCTTTAGAAGCTTCTTATTACTTGATTTATGGGTGTAGGAATTTGACTGTGGAAACAGATGCTAGCTATATAAAGGGCATGTTGGATCATCCCAGTTCAGGTCCTAATGCAACTATAAACAGGTGAATAGAAGATATAAGGAAATATCAGTTTACATTGGTACATGTTAAGGGAACTTTACATGGACCAGATGGTCTATCTAGAAGGGATCCTGGAGGTATAACAACTGAAAGACCACCTGTAAATGAGGAAGACTATGTAGATGAAGATAATGGAGAACCATTACAGTTTAGAATGCAAAATGAAGAAGATGATATACCACTAGACTTTGAATCTTTCAGAGATAAAATAGACAATAGGGGTGGTTATCTTTTTGAAATGGCAAACTCTGAAAATGATTTTGAAGATGATTTGCAAGAATGCATAGAGGAAGAAAGGATTGCAGAATGTTATAGGATTAGAGTTTTAGAAGCTCATGGAATGGTGAAGAGTGCTTTTGCTCAAACTTTAGTAATTCCACCAGGAGATCCAGAGTGGAGTAATTCTCATCCTTATAGTGAAGTACATAGAAGGGATGAAGGAAAGAAGATGGATGATCTTCTACCTTTAATAAAGGATTGGCATCAAGACAAGAACTCAGCTGTTATTAAAAGTTTGAATAAAACTGAAAAGAGATCTTTTCTAAGACAAGCTGTTAAGTTCTTTGTTGATAAAGATGGTAAAATGTATAGAAGGAATGAAGAACTGGATGGTCAACACAAGTTGGTTGTATCTAAAGCAAAGAGAATGTACATGATGCATGCTGCACATGACAATGTGGGTCATAAAGGGATGTTTGCAACTAAAGCTGTCATAGACAAGAGATTTTGGTGGCCAGATATGGAGAAAGATATTAATTGGTTTGTCCAATCATGTCAGGCTTGTCAAAATAGAAAGTTGGAACTTCTGAAAATACCACCCACTCTTACTTATACACCTTCTTTGTTTCAAAAGGTTCATGTAGATGTGTTTAAAGTGTCACCACCTAGTAATGGCTGTTCAAATGTTGTTCATGGTAGATGTGCATTGTCTTCTTGGTCAGAAGGTAGAGCATTGAAATCAGAGACAGCAAGGTTAATGGGTGAATGGTTCTTTGAAGACATTATCTGTAGATGGGTTTGCCCTGATGAGGTTATCACTGATAATGCCCCAGCTATGAGAGCAATGTTGAGATGGTTGGAAGAGAAGTATGGTATAAAAGGTATTACTATATCTCCATACAATTCTCAAGCCAATGGGAAGATAGAAAGAGCTCATTTTGATATCAAAACTGCTTTGGCAAAAGCAACTGGTGGAGATTTGAAGAGATGGTACTGGTTTCTGAAACATGTCTTTTGGGCAGATAGAGTGACTGTTAGAAGAGGTCTTGGATGTTCTCCATACTTCATAGTTACTGGGGCAGAGCCAATACTACCTTTGGATATTGTGGAATCAACTTGGTTGGTTAAACCTCCAGACAGAATTCTGACTCATGAAGAATTACTTGGATTCAGAGCACAAGCTCTAGCTAAGCATAGAACTCATGTGAATGAAATGAGGGAAAGAGTAGATGAAAACAAAAGAAGAGCATTGATAAAGTTTGAACAAGAATATGGAAATACTATAAAGGATTATGACTTTAAACCAGGAACTCTGGTTCAAGTCAGGAATACTCAGATTGAAAAGAGTTTAGACAGAAAGATGTATCCAAGATATAAGGGTCCCATGATTGTCATCAGAAGGACAAAAGGTGGATCATATGTTATTGCAGAAATGGATGGATCAGTGCTCAAAGAAAAAGTTGCAGCATTTAGAGTCCTACCTCATGCAGCCAGATACGGACCTATACAATTGCCAGACAATATCCATGAGCTAATAGACTTGGATAGTAAGCAATTGGAAGCTATGATTGAGGATGAAGATAAAGACTTGGTCAAAAATACAGATTATACTTTTGATGCCATACCCAATCTTAGGCTTGAAGGGGACGGTTCTGATGAAGAAGACAGTGATTCGGATCTTGGAGATGACTTAGAAGACAATGAGGAACCAGATTGGGATGAAGGAGTCAAAACCAGGTCAAAAAGACAGACGTGAACTCGAAGTTGCAACTAGTATTCTTCATTACAAAGTTATCTAGTCACTACACGACTCTGAGTATGAACATAATGTATAGTAAGGACAGTGTTTAGGTATATATAATATATGCCGGACATTTAAAAGAACGTTGTAAATAAAGTGGTACCAGGGAAACTACTCATCAGTAGTCATGTCAGTGGTAGAGGTAGAATCTACAGAGTCCATGGAGTCATCTCCATCAACATCGGAACTACCTTTGATGGACTTCTTCTTAATAACTAAGGAAAGATTGTCTGCTAGCTTCTGCATGTCACGATAATGAGCGCCGTTGGTTTGAACAATGTGTGCGAGGGTAGAACACTCGGTACGAAGGCAATTGTGTATAGCCTTAAGAGATTCGAGCGTGAGTTGGTCGTAATCGTAGTATGGAATGAACGCAAGTGTCTTAATAACACTGGTGTGAGCCATATCACATAGGGCCTTCTCAACTATAAAGAATAATGTCAGAATGTATATTGAATACTATTAAGTGTGTACTTACAGTCAGTTTCTTCACTAAGGTTTGAAACAGCTGTTTCCAACTTAAGTCGTTTTTGGCCGGATGTCGCAAAGCCCTTCGAAATGTAGTGGTTAGCCTTCCTGTACGCGCCAGAGGATTGATCCAATCCAGGAACTGCTGAGTATGGCATGCTTACAACGGCGTGTTGGTTTGCGATTAGTTCTGCCTTACGAAACTAGTAACAAATTAATATATGTCCGGTTGAAAATAATGAGTGACTTACAGTAAGATTCTTGATGGCACTAGCTTCTTTAGCGCTGCTAGAGTCCTTGGTACTGTCAGTCATCTGTAAGAACAATGTGTACAAAATGTTAGTACAAAGTATTAATTAACGGGTGGAAATTACTTACAAGTGCTTTACCAACAGTTTTGTCGAGAGAAGGGGTAATAATGACTTCAACATTGTCGTCGTCGTCACAAAGAGCCTTAGACTTGGGAGTTTCCTTGCCCTGGAATAAAGTTAGATAATGAATATAAGTCCGGTAGATATTCGTACCTTGCGTTTCCGATTGTTACCTTCTTCCTTAGCCTTAGCAACTGCTTCAGCAGCAGCAGCGACATTCTTGAGACGTTCTTGAACCATACAGTCAAGGTGTTTCTGAAGTCCAGCTACAGAACAAAGAGGTGACATTTGAGGACGAGCCGCCATAACTGCCTGAAGGGCAGTGACATTGTCTTCAAACTTCTTGAAGAGTTCGTCATCGGCAGCTGTAGTAGCCATATCAAGGGGTTTAACCTTAAACTCAATTTATTATTAAACACCGGACGATTATTAAAAATGAAATAACGTACCAAGAAGTCACAAAGTGTCTTAGCAAATTGGAACATCTCTCCATTGGGAACGTTACGAGCACAAGCACGGTCAAAGGTGCCGCGACGAAGATCCAGCAAAGCAAACCAGTCTTCTTTGATGAAAGAGGGAGTAGGGGCCATTGAGAAAGTAAGAGCTTGTGATAACGAGTTATAGAACGAATGAATGTTGGTTCGATGCAATTTATGATCCTTACATTTGTTCTTTTATAGCTGAAAAATGTATTGTACCTGGCTGAAAATTTTTGAGGTCGAAAAATCGTCTTCAAATTCTCTTAGGGGTATAATGTTCAGCGGGGGCGCTGAAATTTTTGGTTTGGGGAAGAGGGTGACAAGTTACGGAAAAATTATGAATATATTTATTATCCGGTGTATATTCGTCCCTCAAATTAAAAGAAACATAAAGAATAGAAGGAAAAACGAAGTAAAAAGAATGTAATATTGAATGTTGTGGTCATTTCTTAATATGGAATTTAAGCGCTGAGTGTCAATCTTTGATTTTGAATTTCAGCCGGACTTCAGAAAGTCAGCTGCGACTTCGATTTCTTAGAATCTTAAGGTTTTAAATTCACTCGTAATAAGCAAAAGAAGACACAAGAACAATGATAATTTTAGTACCCTAAGTGTCTACAAGCAAGAGGTAGAACTTAAACTTAGGTACAAACAGCGGTATGGTAAAGATAATGTTCGTATAAAGTGTTCGTTTCGACGAGTGGCGACCTACAACGAAATAAGACCGTCAAGAAAGGCAGAGATAAACGTGTTCAAAAGAAGGAGCTGGGGTGAATAGAATGAATAGAAAGTGTAAGTCCAGTGCCTAAGCTTCTGGACTTACCTCCTGCGGTTCCCCAACTCCTGCACTTTGATTTGCAGTTTCTCTAGCCTTGTCTAAAAACGCGGGATCTACGGCTATCGGTTCGCCTTGGTCGTTGGTGCTGATTGCGCTACGAAGCCAAAAGTCGTCGACTTGCCACCCGAGAGCCGCGGCTAACAATTCCATCTGGCCTTTATTTGCTAAGAATTCCGCATCCGGCTCGAGAGAACGAAGAACGCTGCGAGCATCTACACACGATTTGCGAAGACGCTGTTGTTCGGTTTGAATCAATGAACTCAAACGTTTGGCGGACTCGCAAGTTTGATTTGATTGTCGAACGAGGTTGTCGAACTCAGCGTGAAGTTGTAGTAAATTTGAAACGTGTGTGTTGATCACTAATAAAACGAAATTAGAAGGAACGAAAAAGATTAAAGATGGACTACGTACCAGCAGGGTGTTGATGTCCTTCCTGGAAAGCAAGGTCACGCACCTTCGTGATACCGTCGAGCGGATATTGAAAAGAACAAGGTCGTTTCCATTTCTCGCAGACGCTACATTTGTTAGCAAACTACCGCTGATGAGAATGAAACGGGAAAATGATCTGCTAAAGGGCTAATGAACAAAAACCCAAAAACAACCAAAACAACCAAGTCACTCGAAAGGTGCGAGTCTGAGGGGGTGTTGTCGAAGGTTCCGCACGACCAAACTTATGGCTTCTTTATTCGAACTTTATTTCTTTATCACAAGAACTTTATAGTTGAGCTTTTAAAAATGCACTAAGGCAAAAAGTAGCACAAGACGGTTTTGAACAAGACAGGTGTTCACTGCACAATCACAACCAATTGACCACAAGATCAAACAACCAATTCCAATAACACAACCAGTTCAATTCAACCAACAATGATCTTTATACAATATCACAATAAACACTGGACTATAAACAGACCAGGGCAACTTTATGTTTTTGGTAGGATTTCCCTTCACAGGCACAATTCACGTTATAAAGATGATTCCCAGTGATCCTGTGACTCTATGGTACTCTCCTGGATTTTCTCTCTCCAAGTTACTGCCCTTTTATACATACTGCCAGTCCAAAATTAATAAAAACGGAAATTATAGCTAAACTGTCCTGTTTTATATATATACCTATATTCGTGTATGTAGGTTGTAAGTATCTGTGTCAAGTATGTCCATTATTACTTGTTATAGATCTATTTTATGAGGCAAACCTCAAAAATGCATTTTAATTCCATTATTTTTATTGTAGGCAATATTCAGCTCCTTTATTTCATTTTTACGGATTTCCTTGACCTTTCTCGGGCATCCGGGTTCCATAGGATTAATCACCTGATAGAGATTATACCCCTCAAAGTATCACATTGTTTCGTCAAAGGAACTCCTCCAATTCAGTAGTATTCCGAGAAATTTTACTGATCAAGTTTTTACACCTCCTAACTGGTTTCTTGTCAAGCAATTTTCACCGGACAATTAATCGAAGCAAATTTCCTCGATCAACTTTTGTTCCTGACAATTAATTAAGGAGTAAATACCCCAAAACTATTCTAGATCCATTATTTCGACTCTATTTCGCGTTCCATCCATTTTTAGTTTCCGCCGGGTTTTTATTCTTTATTGACTGGAGGAAGATGTTCCCCTAATAATTATATGATGCAATTGACATTGTGATGTCAGAGTTCTCGTTATGAGATTGGGTGAGTCTGATTCAACAGTGGATGGCTATTGAACAATTCTCTACATCACAACTATACTGACTAGCCTAGAACCTTGATACATGTTGTACCATAGGTAATAGAACATGCTTTATTACTCAAATCACAACACATTTTGATTGACAAGGCGGGCACCTTTCAACCCTCTATATCCCTCACTGCAAATAAAATTTTCCTTCAACATTATTCACCCGGTCAATATTCCATTATCCAAACACCAGATCGAAAGCCGCTATGGCATGATCACGTGACTTTTTGCCGAACTGCCGAAACTGAATACAAACAGCTTTGGCCTCATGAACTCAGAAGTGTGTTTTCCTAACTCGCTCATTTTAAAGTTTTTCTGGAATATCGGCCCTCAACACGAGCTGTTTCCCATTATAGGTGAGTCATTATTACCTTATACATTGTCATATCTTTTTATTCACATCTTTTTGCTTTTCACGTTCTTCACTTCATTATATATGGGTTCAACTTCGTTTTTTCTTTCTTCATATGATTCCTATCCCTCCGACTCTCAGAATTTACAGAACGAGCAGGAACTTGGTTCTCTCCCTTCTGACCTTCATTCTACTGCTTTCAATTGTTCTATCCTTCTTCTTTGTTGGTTGTATTCTCTCCCTACTTCATTTGCTCCAATGGCTCTCAAGAAAGACGGCTCAGGTAACAAGAAGAAACGCGACTCTGGGCGAACGACTTCCGCAGGGACGTCCACTATAGCTCCTCGTAAGAAAGCTCCCCCCGTCTTTTCACCAGTTTCTCTTCCTCGCGTGCAGCACATCGCGCTCCAAGAGGCTATGGTTGCGATCCAGCGCCATGTCTCAGAGGTTTATATTCGCCTCTTCGAAAAAGACAACGATCCTAGCTTCCGAGTTGCTCATCTAATCACGCCCTTGGATAACGCTTATACCGCCTGGGTAAGATTCATTATGTTTTATTCAATATATTTCCTTACTAAGGTCTTTATTACTTTCTAGCACACATTCTAAGAAGACTGGACTTCTGACGACGATTTTCCTTACTATGCGAGATGTTTTTGGTGGTCAATCTCTCATCTCGCTTGGCGTCTACAAGATACCGGCCTTTCTGACTTCGAAACTCTCGAACCGATGGTAATTCCCAAGGCAATGCTTCGTGAGCTAAAAGCGCTCAAGTTCAAGGTTCGTTTTTCTCATATCCTTCTTTTTGTATTGTTACTTACAACTCTTTTTCAGCCTTTTCCTTTATCTCGTCAACTCCCTCCCATTGAATCCTATCATTTTCAAAACGAGAACTCCTTTGACTTCTCCTCCCTTCCGGAATTCGATATCTCAGCGCTTCCTGAACTTCCGTCCAAAGCCTCTCCAAAAAAACTCAAAGAGTCGCCTCCCATTGAAGAATCTTCTGACGATGATGATGATTTTGACGACGAAGAAGAGGAAGAGGACGAGTTGGAGTCTCCGCCAAAGAAAAAGGTGAAGCGTGTTCCTTCCCCAGCACTTCGATTGCAGATTCAAACTCGGTCGACGACTTTGATTCCTACATCGACTCGTTCCGGTGTTTCATGCAGTCGAGGTCATCCCAAAAAGGTCAAACCCGAGGTAGATATCTTTATTCAATCCTTTCATTAACATTATTTTTACTAACTAATCCCATTTCTAGGAAACGATTGAGGTTAGCGCTGGCAAAGACGACGAGGTAGTCGAAACTGTTACTGTCAACCCCTACAAAATTACATACGCTACCAACGCAGTAAGTTCCACATTATATCTTTATTTTTTTGTTTCTTAACTGTTTTCTTTAGCCAACCGGCAGCAAGAAATCCTTTATCAGAGATTCACGCCTCGCCACCTCCGCAGCTACGATTCCCTTCAATTTTGTTGATCCTACCGGCTTACGGCACAAGTTCAAGGACCTCGTCACCGTCAATCGGTCTCTCCAAGGTTACAGCTTGAACCCCATCTGCGCTGGATGCCTAGCCAGCAATCTCAGTCAGCCGTGTGTATGGCGCGGAGAGGACAACACTGTATCTCCTTACGTGTTCTACTTCCGCGTCGTCGGAAGTACTTCGTGTTACACCGTACGTCTAGACCCTTCTGTGGCTCAACAGTGGTCATTAGATATGACTAGTGCACGGAGCTACTGCTACCTGGTTTCTAAGTCTGGCCTTCTGAGTAGTGCCGTGGTACTTCGTTACCTACACGTTGGTTAATACAGTATTGGGGCCATCAAGTTATACACGTCGGACCTTAGAACAAGTGCTGCGACGCTTTACTTGAGTGTATACTTAGGTAATACCTACACTGAGAAGACCCATTTGGTGCCATTCTACAGTCTTGTATACCTTTGTACACATATACTGGTGGTTGAATGTGCGTAATACGCTGCGGAACTTAGGACCATACAGCATACTTAGTAGGTTTGTACTGGAGTGATCAATCCCGCGGGGCTGAAAATGGTAGTGGTATTCCTGTGGTCGTATCATCTCCCCCTGACTAAAATATCGACTGTCCCAGTCGCTGGGGTCCTACTCAGGGTCTATTCCAGAAAGGCGCATCAACCTCCCTTTTCTGGAAATCACAAACTTCTTTCTGACTCATGTAGCACTCTCCCTCCTTCTTGTCACATCATGTTCCATCACGTTGCCTTATTGGTAAATCACCGCGTCTCTTCATTCCTCATCGTCCGGTTACGTTAGTTCCCGGACATACCGGCTATTCAGTTAATGGATTGCCATCGCTTCTTTGTCAAAGCTGTATGTCGTACCCTGAATAAGTGTGTAATACATCAAACTTTTGCTCTCGCGTCTTCTAGGAATGGAACTTGATACTGGCACCAATCTAAGGACCCCATCGCCGCGAGGTGTATATAACCTTCAGCGCCCGGGTGTCGAACTTCAACTTTTTGTTCCCTCTTCCATCACTGGTTTATGCCCATCAAGGCTGAGCCCCTTGACTATAATTCTTTAATAGTAACTGATGCAGTACTTTTTGCTTGTCTTCTTTGCTTAGCTCTGTTGATAGGCTTTCTCTCCTACTGCTTCTGAGGCCGCCTTTATCATGCCTTCTTCTCAACCCTCGACTTCATGTGTACACAAATGAAGACGCCGCGACGCTTCGCCTCAACCTTCTTCTACTTTGCCTTCCGTCCAGGACAGCTCACAGCGGTCTATATCTGCTGCGGAGCTTATCTTACTTGAACAGATCCGTACCGGGCAACTTTCAGTTCAACCTTCCGCGGTACTTCCCCTTCCTTCAAACAGTCCTGAGGCTTCAGCACCCGTACGCCGTCATCGAGAGCGCCACGATAAAGCTTTGTCTGTTCTCAAGAAACGTTGTGCTTGTCATCCTAGTCAATCTGCTCTGGTTGGTTCCGCGTTCGTTTTATCTGTTGTGTTAACTAACTTGCGGTAGCTTACTCCCATTACCGCTGAGGATCAGGCAAAATTCGCAGATGACTTCTTGGCATTCCGTGACGAGACTTATACGCTCCTTCCCGCGGCTCCTGTGCCCGCTACCATCACGGGTCGTCCGCGGAAGTAAAAGCTTTAGTTTCATAGTATTAGTATCACAGGACTTTGTTTTTCCTTATTTTTGACAACCCGGCAATGTTATTAGCTTTCTGTTTCTTTGAGAATGACTTGAAGCTCTGTAACATTTTCCGTGTTATGCAAATTTGTGAAATTTAAGCCATTCTACGTGTTACTTAATTCTCTGCGGTACTTTTCTACTCCTGTGACCCTTCCCCATCTTTGAGATTACAACTGTCCCCAGTTGTCTTGAACACTCGCGTCCTTTGGTAAAGTACCATATGGTCTGCCGCGTCAACTTTGAAAGACAGTAAGTATCGCAGACTTAGAATTCTACAGTGACAAGTTTCCTCGTAGTCATGACTGCCCTGGCCAGGTATAAAAAGGCCCTCCAAACCCTAAGTTTTTCCTATCAAGTTCACTTATGTCTACTGATACGTCTTCTGTTGACGTCCAGTTTCTCGTGGAAGAGGTAGCACCTCTTTATAAGTCGTTTAGTGAGCGTCGAGCCAAACGTGGTGCTGATGATGCTAATCGTGTCGCGATGTCGTGTGCACAAAAACTCACAAGTTTTCTAATGCTCTGACTTCCCTTCCCGCGCCTTACTTCACTCTTTTTAGCTCAAGCTCTGGAAAGCTCACCCTGATGCCGCGTTGGCTAACGCTGACATTCATACTTTCACTTTGTTCTTCTTTGAACAACTGCCGCGGGACCCAGTTACCGTGAAGTATACACCAACTCATCATTTACTTGGTCCGTACCGTGGTAAATGTGTTCAGTTTGGTAAACCCAAGGAGGTTCCTAAAGTCGTCGCGGCTGCTCCTGTTCCACCTGCTGTAACCCCAGTGCCCGTCAAAGGCAAAGGTCGTGTTTGTACAAGTTGTCGCGTAAGTAATCATTTCTTGTTCTTGATTATCAACTGGTACTAACTTTTTCTTAGATTCGCAAGTGTATTGCATCTCAAACTCGTATTGATAGTAGCAATGAGGAGGTTGATGATGACGCGGCGGGTAGCGATATTGCTATGGGTGATGATAAATCCCCCTCTATTGCAGATTCCACTACTAACACCACGGTAGGTCACCACACTACCCCAAACAATCTTGCTCTGTTGCTAAAACTATGTACCTCACTTCAGACTCTCGACCTCGTGGCAGTTGAAGAAGTTACATGTGTTGCTCCCTTTACTCCAAAGATTGAGCCTAGCGTCGCGGCGGTTAAAAGGGTACGACCACAACCCTTTCTACAAACATTTTGTTGACTTAAACGCTTCCTTCATAGCCTCACGCGTCAACTAATCACCCCATAAGATATCTCCACTTTTCTGAGATACCACGCATGCTTATTACTTCACGACAATACCTTAAGGCAGTTGCCGTGGTGGATAAGAGTACCATCAATCCTTCTGCCAAGAAGTCTAAGATGGAGGTGGTTAGTGTCGCGGCGGCTCCTCCTACTTGGGCGCACAACTTCTCTATGCTTGATCCACCTCTGGCACCTCCTAGTACGTGTCACGTTTTTGTATTGCTGCTAGCGACTTTTCAACTAACCTATCTTTCAGTAGACCCTGTCTCCACTTTCTCTAACTTGGTTGTGCAGTCACTCATTGATTGTGCCAATCTCGCAGTGCTCAAACCCGTTAGTGGGCCTACCAATTGTAGCCTCACCATGCTGGAGTTTGAGACTCACTCTAAACTTATCGTGGTCAACCATCAGATCAGTCTCCAGCTCCAAATGCGGGATTTGCTGATGGAGAGCTACCAGAGCATCGCGTCGCAGCAGAAGGAGCTGGTTAATAAAACCAACGTCCCCCTTATTGATATGACTAGCGACGAAGATATGCCGTCCGTGACTGATACTTGAACTGCTCCATGAACTTTTCTCGTACTTCCGCAACACTTTTTTTTTTTTTTTTTAAATCTTCTTGTCGTGAATAGAGGTACCGCATAACTTTTTGTTTCCCTCCCACACTCGTATTCAACTACCGCGTAACTTATTTATTTCCAATTTGTCGCGTATATTTCAACATAACACGTACAGATCATACACTCGTTTTTATAATAAAACTGCCATGTGGCCCTATCTTTGAGTGATTTACTGAAAGATCTTTGGCTTCGATATCCAGTGCTTCACGTCGTATACTGAAACGTCTGCGTGAATCTCACCATCTAAGTCCGCTTGATCATGTTCTATGGATAAATCTTCTTCTTCTTCTTCTAGACCTTGTTCAATTCTCAACAAGCCATCTTCTGACAAACCAATCAACTCACTTAGGCTCTCAGGGAGTTCAATGTGTGACCGTGGCCAATATGGAATTTTGCGGAAGGCTCCGATTTTATTCTGGAACACCACACCATTCAGGTCTGCCACAATGTAACTGCCACCTGTGGTACGCCTGAGTACTACCATAGGTCCTAAATAGCGCGGCTTTGTTTTAGAGTTCAAAGATTTTTCAATCTGAGTATTCCTAACTAATACCAAACTACCTGGCTTAAACGCGTAGTCTTTGATGACATACTTATACTCTTTTTCGAACTTCAACAACTGTGACCTTTTCTCACGTGTTACACGTTCCCGCAATTCAACTACGTGCTTCGCGTGCTTAGCCAATGCTTTCGCTTGTAGTCCAATTAGTTCCGTGTCACTTATGAAATGATCAGGATATTCTACAAGCCATGTTGCCTCAACGATATCAAAAGGTAGCGAGGGGTGCGCATCAGTTACTGCGAACAATGGGGAGCAACCCAATCTCTTTCTTATGGTACATCTATCAGCCCACATTACTAAGCAGAAATAGTAAAACCATTTTGAATCGTCACCTCCCGCGGCCTTTATGAGACTGTGTCACACATCATAATGCGCGTGTTCAACGATACCGTTGGCTTTGGAGTTATAAGGTGATATGCAAATACCGCGTACACCATATTTCTTCTCCAACCATTCCAACGCCTTTAGAAAAGGTCTGCCATCATCTGTAACTATCTCTAGAAGACAGCCCCAGCGGCAGATAATTTCTTCCCACAACCACTGCCTGATCACTCTTGCGGACTCTGCTTTCAATGGTCTACCTTCCATCCAGCCGATTAACGCACACCTACCATGTACAATCAGCTTGTAGCCATTCGACGCCGGCATATACATAGTGTCGGCGTGAATCTTCTGAAAGATTGATGGTGTCTTCGTCCCGGTAGGAGGGATCCTGATCTTTGTCTTTTGTCTTACTTGGCACGTATGACAGGTTTTCACATACTCATAGATGTCTTTCTCCATTTCAGGCCACCAAAAGTGTTCCATAAGCAAAGACTTAGTAGCGAAGAAGCCGCGGTGCCCTAAACTATCATGACAAGCATGGATCATGGCGACACAATGCGACTTCTAAACTACCAGCTTATGTTTTGCCTCGATTCCACGTCAATAGAGTTTTCTGTCTTGTATAAAGAAGTTCCGCGCTAACCTTAAAAAGTTCTTGAAGCATTTGTTATTCTCGTAGCCTACAGGCCTCTTCGAAGTGTCTGTTAGCCATTTGAGAACCTCCGCGACTGTTTTATCTTGGTTTATCGCCCCCTTCGATCGCTTAGACTCATCGTATTCTGTTCCGTCAATATGCTCTGGTGGCTCCTTGAGTTCTGGTACCCCACTAGCCAAGTTCGCGGCTACAAACTGTTTTACTTCTGGTATGTTGCGGAACTCTCATTCTTGCTCATACGCCCGTGTCAATTCTTCCTTAAAGTCGTCTACTGACGCGGCTAAACCAGTCATATAATTACTCCTCCATTATTCTTTTTCATCAACTAATACTTGCACGTAACCATGCTTAGAGTCGATTTTATCTACGAACTCCTCTAATTTATAGCTTGAACTTCACCATCTTCAGGATTGTCGTACTCATCATCACCTACTTGCTTATCCCGCTGTGATAGTCCATCAGGTCCGTGAACCTTGCCTGGTACGTGCTTCAGTTTAAAATGAAACATCATGATTGACTCTATCCATCTATTTATTGCAGTGTTTGGCATTTGATCAGGATGCTCTAACATGCCTTTAATGTACTTCGCGTCAGTTTCGATTATAAGGTTACGAATACCAAACAACCAATACTGGCACACTCGTAATGCGTGATACAAACCAAACAACTCTCGTTTCGGCTGTGAAAACCTAGCTTCGCAATCACTTAGTGTAATCGAACCGAATCTGGAGTAGAACCTTTGTTGCGGATTCTCTGGATCCACTTGACAAATATAGAACCCAACAGCTTTCCACGACGTATCTACCGCCAATATAACAGGATCTTCCACATCATACTTCAGTGGTCGTAATGCCTTGCTATTCTTTACTGCCTCTTTCAACTTTGCCAACACGTCACTTTGCTCTTGTCGCCATTCAAACGGAATATCTTTACACGTAAATCTGGTTAAAGGCTCCACGATCTTTGCATAGTCTTTGACGAACATTCTTACTAGTCCCGTGGTGCCTAAGAATGGTCTTATATCCTTCTCTTCTAGGATATTCTCAGGTCCACCCCAGTTGGTAATAGTTTTCGCTCGTTCCGGATCAATCTCTCTTCCTTCTCGTGTACACCTATGTCCTACCACGGTAATCCCACTTTTACACAATACAGCTCCGGGGCCTGAGAAAGTCCCACCACAGTACTTCATTCTTTGAATGATCCTATTCATATTGGTGAAATGTTCCCAAATAAACCTCCGGATCCCATCATTACCAGGAATGGTCTCGTACATGCCATCTTCACTTTGATAAGTAGTTTCAGGACCGTGTACAGGAACATCATCGATGTATGGTTGCGTAAACTCCGGGATCTCTTTTTGCAATATGTGTGTTACATCATCGTGGAAGATCGGTACTGAATTTGTCCATCTCATCGGTAGCGTTACTAACCTCAGGGCTCCAAAGGGAGTCTGGAATGTAGTTAAGTCTCGCGACGCTATCGCTAACTCTCTTTCGTCATAGCCAACATATAAATCTAGAATCCCTCCACAAGCTCTACCACAGAATTTCTCCGCTAGCTCTTCAGTAGCAGGCGGTATACCAGAATGTGCTATTGTTACCGCGTTCAACGGCTCCAAACTATGCACTAGTCAAATACTCTTTCCATCTTTCTTGAACACCGCGAACCACTTTGATCGGTAAGACGAGTTCAATGGTTCGTAAACTCCCGCGTCAATCTTTCGTCTAACCGCCGCGCATACTTCATTAAAGATACCAGGGGGAATAGGAATGTTCCTCTCAACCCAAGGTGTATGAGGTATCACGGACATCTCTACGGAAGGAAAGAAATCTGTTCTGAATCTTCCGCGTTCACTGTCGTCCCACGCAAATCCTTTCTCTTGCTGCATCATCATATGATGCATCAACTTTCGTTCTTCTGGCCAAAGAAACTCTTCCTTATGTATCTCGTCTATTATCTCTTTGTGTTCCTGAGTATACCTACCAGTCGGCGTGAATTCTGGAGGATTAGGCGAAAGCTGTGGCATATCAGCCAATGGATAAGATTCTAAACTTCGATGGTAAATCCCCTAGAACAGGTCGTGTTTTCAACGCGACAGGTTTGTATTTCTTCCCTGCCAAGATACTAACGGGTTCGTAACATTCCTTCCACAGCTGCAACACGTGCCTCCTCACTTGATCTTTCATATCCGGGGATACATCAAGCATCGCAATGCTTCTTACATCAAACAGGGGAATTTGCTGTAACTCTTCTACGCCGTCTTCTAACTCTACTTCTTGTACTGTGAAATTCACTTGAGAGTACGCGGCAGGATTTTGCGCTCCATACACCGAACTCAAATAGGATCTTAATACGGGTCTCGTCGTTTCTTTATCACTCTTTAGATCAATATACTTCTCCGCAGCAGATAAGTATAGATTGCGTAACTCTCGCTTCTCAAACTTTGATTTTTGCTCTTCATTTATATCTGCAAATACTACATCACTTATGCCAATGGGAATACCTTCATCATTTAATTCAAAAACCACCGCGGCTTCTCCTTGATCTGGGATCAATTCCTCGAAGCTGCTGAAAAACCCTGAGTCTGTTCCTTGTCTTTGCTTATAGGTACAGATTCTTTCCCTCGTTCATAGGTAGGTACAACAGCTCGTTTCTTAGTGTTAGGGTCCTGAATAACGAGGTCCTGCATTCCATCTGCATGATTATCCACTAAACTCTCCGTGATTGTGTCAAAGGGCCGTCCCAGTAGCAACTCATACGCGGGGTCTCGAATTACATGTACTTGTAAGTACACGGTGATTCCGCCTAATAAGAATGGTACATTACACGCCAATCCCAAAGACTTCTCAACACCCTTGTTAGCCGATTGCATAAAGATTACTATGTCCGGGTCCCACAATAAACCTGCTTTGCGAGCTCTTTTCTCGGATGTGGAGATAATCTGTGAACCCGAGTCTAGCAGACTTTCAATTTTCGCGGTACCATTTACTAAAGGATACACGCATCGAAGCGACTCTGAATCTCTTGCCACATATATCTGAATTGGGTTATCTTTGCTTCCCAGGCTTTCCACGTACTGTTCAACTGGATCGTTAATCACAACCGCTCCTGCTGGAAGATCTCCTTCCGCCTGTTTCAGAATAAAAACTTCCGTGGTGACCTTAAGGTCAGCTAATACAACTGTATTTGCTGTTACGTGAACCTCTCTTACATTTTCCTCACTAAAAGGCAGTAGGGGGTTTTTGGCTAGGATCTCTCTCAAACCTCCCACAGTCTCTTCAGGCTTCAATTTGACTCTTGACTTGATCGTTCCTTGGAGTGAAATTTCTGATTCCACTACTGTTTTTTCCGCGTCAGGATGTTTAGTTAACGGAATAACGGGAGACTCCGCAGCCTTCTCATTCCTTGTCTTCCAAATTATCCCCCTCGGGTTCTCTAACCTCTCTTTCTGAGCTTTCTGTTTCTCTTGCTCATTTGGCGAATACGACACATCAGGTACGTTCGCGTAAGGGACCTCTGGTACACGACTCTTCTTCACTACTGTGGGTAGCGGAGGCATCTCAACACCATCGAATCTCAAATGTTTCTCCTTCCTGCCCAACTCCTTATACTTCTCTTTCTCTAGGCTCGCATCCTTTTCAGGTTCCGCGTCCTTTTCTTTCCACAACCATCGTTCATTACCCTTGTTTTCAGTATCATTCTCAGGTGCCACGGCCCTAACAGGATTTTTCTCTTCTGTAGGGGCCTGGCTCTCCATCCTTGAACTTACCGAAAACCCTCCTCGAACCTTCCTTTCTCATTGTTACTAACTGCCGCGTTACTTATTGATCTCTTGCCGAACCTCGAATATAGGCCGCGCTGAGATTGGATTCTAAAACCCTTTCTTGAGCACGCTTCGCCTCTTCATATTCTTGCCAAACTCTAGTGTACTGTTTATTGTACGACTCGACCTCCTCTAGTTGCATCTGTAGTACCTCCACCTGAGAAGCTTGTACTTTCTTTTCAGACAGTCTTCGGTCCACAAAGTCCTTCTGAGGGGGCCCATTTGGAGCTTTCTGTGCTACTGGTTCTCCATCTGGCATACAAGTGATCCCTTCTTTCAAAATGATCTTTCCATCATCTATGTACTGCTTGCGTACCATACATTGCCCTGCCATATGTCCGTTTAATCCACAGAACCAACACGTCACAGCTCAAAAGTACTCGGGATGATTGTCATTCAACGCGGTTCTCTCATAGTCCTGCGGCGCTATATAAGGTATACGCTCTGGGTGCCTGGTACCGCTACTTGTTCCAGGTGCCGCGAACTTTAATTGCTCTAGCAGCTTACCCATCATTTCTTCTTCTCTTGCGGCTCTCTGGGTGAGGTTCTTTGTTTGGATCGTGATTAGATCTTTCAGTTCCGCCACCCATCCTTCCGTTTGCTCATGCTTCACTTTTTCTACTTTCTTTCGTCTATCTTCCTTCGCGGACCTTACGTTTCCAAGACTAATCACTTCTTCAACCTGAGATCTCGCGTTAAACTCTGCCTCGTCCAGAATCTCTTCTGCTGTATAGGCATCGTCTCTCAGTCTAGCTTCTGCAGGTGGGTTTGCATGCTTTTGTAACTTCAAAGTCAACGTGATTGATCTCCAAAACTCATCTTCAAACATTCCGTGGAGGACTCTGACGATTTCTCTGTTAGTATACAACGAGGTCGTGGTGTAGTGCTTAAGGAACAGCCGTAGGGTATTCCTCATTCTTAATACATCTTCGAGATCTTCCATCGTTACATTCTTGTACTTCTTCGCGGCTCTTTCAAATTTTGCGAAGGAGAAAGTTCCCTCATCAGATCCTCCATCATAACTCTTCACAATCTCGTCGCAGAACTCAATAAACGTCCCTCCATCTTTCTCATATGTAGGCAACGCCTTCCACTGTTCTCTTATAGTTGCGGGTAGGTAACGCAACACGACTGATTTCTTATCTGCTTCTTCCTCTATTTTGAAATCTTGGATAATATCATCGATCTCCCCCAGATAGTCTCTGATGTTGTCTACATCATGATCGCAACGCAAATCTGGCGCTCCACGTTCTCTTCTCCTCGGGATCTTATCTATAGCCGGCATTTTTATGATATTTTCTTGAAGTATAGGTAAAATAGGTGCAGAGTTCGGTGAAATATGTAAATCAAATAGAAGTGTGTGGACTTCAGGTAGTTCCTCGTCCGAATGAGAATGTCTATCAATAGTTGGTGGGACTACTGAGTTTCGACGCGACGGTGGGTCTGGCCTAGGAAATTGGATTGAAGTACCTTCTCCGTAATCAGATAGTTCTTCGTCAAAATTCCGCGACTGTCTAATACTCGAATCTTCTGCGTCAACTACGTTAATCGATTCTCGGGGTTGAGCAACAACTTCAGGATGTGACTTCCTGTAGCTACTAACTCTTTTGATTGCCTTTGCATGTGCTAACAACTCTCTGATATTCTCTACTGTTGAAGGCTGTGAACTTCGTCTAGACGTTTTGTCTGATTGTTGGTTAGACAACCGCGACTATAACTCTTCGGTCTCGTACGGAACCTAAAACACTTCACTTAGTTTATTAATCAGAAACCCCTCGCGGTGGGCTTCAGATGATGTGCTTGGTATGGGGTATGAATGAGAAGAAGTGCTAACTAGAATGAATCTATCAAGCACTCAAAACACACACACAACACACAAAGACTTTTAAGTTCGTGGGGCTTAGGGGACTAACAAACTCTGTGAAGCGAACAAGGTTGTTGTAAGAGGAGCTCAGAGACACAGTCAAAACCGACGCGGCACAGATAACTCTATGCTACACACCACACAAACAAACTAACGCGTAACTTAAACAGATCACCGCGACCAGTGACTACAAACGATACAACAACCAGACGATTGTTGGGAGATGCCAGACGACTTCTCACTTAGTGGAGTTGGTTATAGGAGGATTTCAGAACTGCCAGACGACGAGTTCAATGAGTGACCAGACAATCCACTCTTATTCACACTACACACACAGGTTTCATGATACCAGACGATTCCGCTTGTAAACACTTAGACTCACTGACTTATAAACTAACACGAAGGTTAACACTTTTTACAACTTCTAATCACTCAGAGGGACTTAAGCTTTTCCACACACAAATGCTATTAGCTCTATGGGGGGCTCGGGAACCTGTCCTTCCTTGCCCAGGTTCTATTTCTTATATACAGTATTTCTATTTACATAGTACAAATAAATGTCACAATACTTGACAGATGAGAGATATGGTGTATATGGTGCACCACGTAAGGTAGGGATGAAGTATAGTACGCGGGAACAGGGTATCCTATATCAGTTTATAATCTTGCCGTTTTTAGAAAGTATCACGGTAGTTTGCTAACACTGTATCTCCTTATGTGTTCTAGATAGTAATCTCTCAGATCGTATCAATAGATAAAATGGTAGCAATGGGACTTGGGATGTCATGGGATCCTGATGTAGTGATTCACATGCAAAGTGCAAATAGAAGCTTAAAGCCTACTAAGGGTATGGCTAGAAATGTACCTTTTGTATTTGGAGACTTAATAGTCGACTTGCAAGTTCATATTCATATTTCGGAAGAGGCTCCATATCAAGTTTTACTTGGTAGATCTTTTGATATAAACACCCAAAGTATAATAAAGAACTTTGAGGATGGAGATCAAAAGATAACCATAACTGATCTAAATTCTGGCTACAAGTGTACTATTGGAATCTATCTGAGAGGAATGGGTGTTAGAATTGAACAGAAGAAAGAAGGATCTACTCTTAAAGAAATTTGTAGACCTCCACCTGTGGTACCTAAAGATGTACAAGAAGGGGCTGTAAATTTTCAGACCTCTATGATCTGATTGGCCCTCAGAGAGAGGTAGCTCTAAGAGTTGGCCTGAAAGAAAATGGTGACTTGTTTGTGGATGGGTCTAAACTACCTGATCAAGATGGAACTTTCAAGAAAGAAGAGTTGGCAGAAACTTTTGTGTTTGCTGCTAAAGAGTATGTGAAAAAAGATAAAGAAGCTGCAGAAGTGCTAGATGTTTATATGAGCTCTACTACTATAAAGAGTAGAGGGAAAGACAAGCAAGTATTCTGTAGTTGAAGAGAAGAGTTGAAAGAAAAGAAAAAAACCATGTTTCAAGAGGCAAATTCTTATAATATAGAAAAAGAGAAAAATGATAAAGAGTTTGTAGATGTATATGGGAAATACAAGTCTGTAAAGGATAAAGTTAGACTGGTTAAAGCTACTTTACCGGCTGAGTTTTATGTAGAACAGAATATTTTTGGTGATCCGTTAGCAGAAATGCCAGAATTATCTCCAAATCCACCTGAGTTTACATCAGGTATAAGATACAATCATCATGAAGGCTTTTTGTGGCCAGAAGAAATGTAGTTAGTCCATTATTTGATGAAACAACAGGAAAAAGCTTTTGCTTGGGAACCTGCAGAAGGAATAAACTTTAGAACAGATTTCTTTCTACCTATAATATTTCCAGTCTTACCACATGTATCTTGAGTTGAAAGAAACATTCCAATACCACCTAATATATTTGATGATGTGTGTAAAGTGATAAAGGCAAAGATTGATTCTGGGGCTTATGAACCTTCAAGTTCTTATAGATTAAAATGGTTTTGTGTTTTAAAGAAAGATGAAAAAAGTTTGAGATTGGTGCATAGTCTGGAACCGTTGAATAAAGTTACTATACAACATTCAGGAATTCTACCAGCTACTGCCCATGTTGCTAGAAACTTTGCAGGTAGAGCATGCCTAGGAACACTGGACATCTTTGTTGGATATGATGAAAGGTTGATAGATGATGATCCTAGAGACTTAACCACCTTCCAAACACCATTAGACCACATAGACTAGTAAAATTGCCTATGGGTTGGACTAATTCAGTACCAATCTTTCATGATGATATTACTTTCATTCTAAGAGATGAAATTCCACATGTGACTATACCTTATATTGATGATGTACCTGTAAGGGGCCCAGCAACAAGATATGAGTTACCAGATGGCAGATATGAAACTATTCCTCAAAACAATGGTATAAGGAGATTTGTATGGGAACATATGCAGAATATGAATAGAGTGATACAAAGGATGAAATATGTTGGTGGTACATTTTCTGGTACAAAGGCATTCATTTGTGTAAAAGAAGGCATGGTTGTTGGTCACTGTTGTTTATATGAGGGTCAAGCACCTTCTAATAAGATAGCAGAAGTAGTTACTACCTGGCAAAGATTTGACTCTGAAACAGATGTCAGAGCTTTCTTGGGTACTGCTGGCCAGCTTAGACAGTTTATAAAGGACTATGCTAAAATTGCTGCACCTTTGCAATATTTGACCAGAAATGTTCCATTTGAGATGAAGGCTGAACAATGGGATTCTGTAGTAGCTCTTAAGGAAGCTATCAGAGTTGCACCTTGTTTGAGACCTATAGACTATATGTCAGAAAATGGGATTACACTTGCTGTAGATACCTCTTGGATGGCAGTGGGATATTATATATATCAGACTGACCCAGAAGATCCTAAGAAGAAGTACTTTAACTACTTTGGTTCAATTACATTGAATGAAAGGGAAGCAAGGTTTTCTCAACCAAAAAGAGAGCTGTATGGTCTGAAATTAGCTTTAGAAGCTTCTTATTACTTGATTTATGGGTGTAGGAATTTGACTGTGGAAACAGATGCTAGTTATATAAAGGGCTTGTTGGATAATCCCAGTTCAGGTCCTAATGCAACTATAAATAGGTGGATAGAAGATATAAGGAAATATCAATTTACATTGGTACATGTTAAAGAAACTTTGCATAGACCAGATGGTCTGTCTAGAAGGGGTCCTAGAGGTATAACAACTGAAAGACCACCTGTGAATGATGAAGACTATATAGATGAAGATAATGGAGAACCATTACAGTTTAGAATGCAAAATAAGGAAGATAATATACCACTAGATTTTGAGTTTTTTAAAGATAAAATAGACAATAGAGGTGGTTATCATTTTGAAATGGCAAACTCTGAAAATGATTTTGAAGATGATTTGCAAAAATGCATAGAAGAAGAAATAATTGCAGAATGTTATAGGGTAAGTGTTTTAGAAGCTTATGGAATGGTGAAGAGGACTTTTGCTCAAACTCTAGTAATTCCACCAGGAGATCCAGAGTGGAGTAATTCTCATCCTTATAGTAAAGTACATAGAAGGGATGAAGGAAAGAAGAATGGATGATCTTCTAACTTTAATAAAGGATTGGCATCAAGACAAGAACTCAGCTTGTAATTCAAAGTTTGAATAAAACAGAAAAGAGAT
This sequence comes from Omphalotus guepiniiformis, assembly GCA_028554645.1. NCBI lineage: Eukaryota > Fungi > Basidiomycota > Agaricomycetes > Agaricales > Omphalotaceae > Omphalotus > Omphalotus guepiniiformis. The sequence goes on from JAQOOI010000050.1 coordinate 168,135, forward strand.
CTTTTCTAAGACATGCTGTTAAGTTCTTTGTTAATAAAGATGGGAAAATGTATAGAAGGAATGAAGAACTAGATGGTCAACATAAGTTGGTTGTATCTAAAGAAAAGAGAATGTACATGATGCATGCTGCACATGACAATTTGGGTTATAAAGGGATGTTTGCAACTAAAGCTGTCATCAACAAGAGATTTTGGTGGCCAGATATGGAGAAAGATATTGATTGGTTTGTCCAATCATGTCAGGCTTGTCAAAATAGAAAGTTGGAACTTCTGAAAATACCACCCACTCTTACTTATACACCTTTTTTATTTCAAAAGGTTCATGTAGATGTGTTTAAAGTGTCACCACCTAGTAATGGCTGTTCAAATGTTGTTCATGGTAGATGTGTGTTGTCTTCTTGGTCAGAAGGTAGAGCATTGAAATCAGAATCAGCAAGGCTAATGGATGAATGGTTCTTTGAAGACATTATCTGTAGATGGGGTTGCCCTGATGAGGTTATCACTGATAATGCCCCAGCTATGAGAGCAATGTTGAGATGGTTGGAAGAGAAGTATGGTATAAAGGGTATTACTATATCTCCATACAATTCTCAAGCAAATGGAAAGATAGAAAGAGCTCATTTTGATATCAGGACTGCTTTAGCAAAAGCAACTGGTGGAGATTTGAAGAGATGGTACTGGTTTCTGAAACATGTCTTCTGGGCAGATCAAGTGACTGTTAGAAGAGATCTGGGTTGTTCTCCATACTTCATAGTTACTGGTGCAGAGCCAATACTACCTTTGGATATTGTTGAATCAACTTGGTTGGTTAAACCTCCAGACAGAGTTCTGACTCATGAAGAACTACTTGGATTTAGAGCACAAGCTCTAGCTAAGCATAGAGCTCATGTAAATGAAATGAGAGAAAGAGTAGATGAAAATAAACGGAAAGCATTGATAAAGTTTGAAAAAGAATATGGAAATACTATAAAGAATTATGACTTTAAACCAGGGACTCTGGTTCAAGTTAGAAATACTCAGATTGAAGATAGTTTAGACAGAAAGAGTATCAAAGATACAAGGAGTCCCATGATTGTAATCAGAAGGACAAAATGTGGATCATATGTTATTGCAGAAATAGATGGATCAGTGCTCAAGGAAAAAGTTGCAGCATTTAGAGTCCTACCACACACAGCTAGATACAAACCTATACAATTGCCAGACAATATTCATGAGCTAATAGACTTGGATAGTAAGCAATTGGAAGCTATAATTGAGGATGAAGATAAAGACTTGATCAAAAATACGGATTACATTTTTGATGCCATACCCAATCCTAGACTTGAAGGGGCAGATTCTGCTGAAAAAGACAGTGATTCAGATCTTGGAGACAACTTAGAAGACAATGAAGAACCAGATTGGGACGAAGGAGTTAAAACTTGGTCAAAAAGGAAGACTTGAACTCAAAGTTGCAACTAGTATACTTCATTATAAAGTTATCTAGTCACTAAACAACTCTGAGTATGAACATAATGTATAGTAAAGACAGTGTTTAGGTGTATATAATATACACCGGACATTTAAAAGAACATTGTAATAAGGGTGTACAAAGAGACACTACTCATCAGTAGTCATGTCAGTAGTAGAGGTAGATTCTACAGAGTCCATGGAGTCATCTCCGTCGCCTCTAAACTACCTTTAAGAAACTTCTTCTTAATAACTAACGAGAGATTGTCTGCCAGCTTCTGCATGTCATGATAACAAGCACTGTTGGTTTGGACGATGTGCGCGAGAGTAGAATACCTAGTACAAAGGCAATTGTGAATAGCCTTAAGAGATTCAAGCATGAGTTGGTTGTAATCGTAGTATGGGACAAAAGCAAGTGTCTTAAGGACACTAGTATGTGCCATATCACATAGGACCATCTCAACTATAATGAATAATGTCAGAAGGTATAAGGAATACTATTAAGTGTGTACTTACAGTCAGTTTCTTCACTAAGGTTTGAAACAGCTGTTTCCAGCTTAAGTCATTTCTGGCCGGATGTAGCAAAACCCTTCAAAATGTAGTGGCCAGCCTTCCTATACACGCCAGAGAATTAATCCAATCCAGGGACTGCTATTGAGTATGGCATGCTTACAATGGCGTGTTGATTTGCAATAAGTTCTGCCTTATGGAACTAGTAACAAATTAATATATGCCCGGTTGAAAATAATGAGTGACTTACAGTAAGATTCTTGATTGCACTAGCTTCTTTAGCACTGCTAGAGTCCTTAGTACCATCAGTCATCTGTAAGAACAAAATGTATAAAATATTAGTACAAAGTCATTTAATAATGGGTGGAAATTACTTACAAGTGCTTCACCGATAGTCTTGTCAAGGAGAGGGTTAATAATAACTTCAATGTCGTCGTCATTGTCACAAACAGCCTTAGACTTGGGAGTTTCCTTGCCCTTGCATAAAGTTAGATAATGGATATAAGTCTGGTAGAAATTTGTACCTTGCATTTATGATTGTTATCTTCTTCTTTAGCCTTAGCAACTGCTTCAGCAGCAGCAGCAGCATTCTTGAGACATTCTTGAACCATATGGTAGAGATGTTTCTGGAGTCTGGTTACAGATTGAAGAGGCAATATTTGGGGACGAGCTGCCATAATCACCTGAAGGGTGTCACAGTTTTTCCTTATTCTGTTTATCTGTGACATGTAGTGACTTTTATCATATGCCCATAAGGCTTAGATATAGATTAGATTAGATTAGATAGGACTTAGGTATATGGGGATAGGCTATGGTCTAGACTACCTTGGCATCAGCCTTGGCAGGGCTATGTCTTGGCATCAGTCAGTGCATCAGTCAGTACATCAGTCAGCATATGATATCACACATGACATCATTAACATCATTGATCAGTTAGCATATGACATCATTGATCAGCCAGCTAGGTATCAAGGGGCTTAGAAGGTATCTGGGGTCCTGATGCCCAAGTATATAAGTAGACAGTTCTAAGCTCTTAAAGCTCAGACTCAAGATAAATCTTATTGTCTTTGACAAGCAATTCTCTTCTCTCACACTAAGCTCAACTCTTTCCTCAATCTTTGCAACAAGTAGCAGGTGAGTAAAGAATTGTGATACTATCTTGAGTCTGGCTTCTTTGCCTGTCACTGCTGTAAAGGGTGGCAGGCTGCATCTTGTTTGCAGGTTGCACAGTCTTGTGTATTGATGTCTTTGGGTTCTGGGGGCAAAAGCCATTGTTGCTGCAAAGAGCAATGTGCTTGACACTGTTGCTGCAAAGAATAGTTGTCTTTGTTGGGAAGTACCTTACCTTTAACAAGGAAAAGGGTGGCTATTATGGCTACATGCTAACCTTCTTGCCAGTCCCTAGGTGTAAGGGGTACCTGCTGCGCTGTATAGCGTTGAGCAACAAGCTGGTGTCTTTGGACAGCCATGAGCCTTAGGGCATAGACAGCAAACCAGTCTTGGGCAGGTATAGGAGATGTGCAAATACATCTCTGAAACCATTTGCTACATGGTTGGGACCCATGTAGAGATCTCCCATCCCATACATCAAGACTCTTCAAGATTTGTGCAACGCAACATGTTGCTTTCATCTTTTCCTTCCTGTACTTTGTCTGCTGAAATAGGGATATTGTACTCATGCCATTTGCTAGCAGCCATGCCATCACGATTTATTGTTGCTCGAAATGGATGCACTGCCCAGTACAAATGTATCAAAATTTCTCGGAAGACATGTGCAAAGTTTGCCAATGTAGGCAAGCGTCGCAGAGTCCATAAACCGGAATATGCTCCTATTCTTTCACGCCTGCTCACTTTAGCGGTGATGCGCCAATTTTTGGCACCTGCATTAAAAGCCAGGTGATTAATCACTTTAGGCATTTGCAGTGAGGGATATAGAGGGTTGAAAGGTGCCTGCCTTGTCAATCAAAATGTGTTGTGATTTGAGTAATAAAGCATGTTCTATTACCTATGGTACAACATGTGTATCAAGGTTCTAGGCTAGTCAGTATAGTTGTGATGTAGAGAATTGTTCAATAGCCATCCACTGTTGAATCAGACTCACCCAATCTCGTAACGAGAACTCTGACATCACAACGTCAATTGCATCATATAATTATTAGGGGAACATCTTCCTCCGGTCAATAAAGATTAAAAACCCAGCGGAAACTAAAAATGGATGGAACACGAAATAGAGTCAAAATAATGGATCTAGAATAGTTTTGGGGTACTTACTCCTTAATTAATTGCCAGGAACAAAAGTTGATTGAGGAAATTTGCTTCAATTAATTGTCTGGTGAAAATTGCTTGACAAGAAACCAGTTAGGAGGTGTAAAAACTTGATCAGTAAAATTTCTCGGAATACTACTGAATTGGAGGAGTTCCTTTGACGAAACAATGTGATACTTTGAGGGGTATAATCTCTATCAGGTGATTAATCCTATGGAACCCGGATGTCTGAGAAATGTCAAGGAAATCCGTAAAAATGAAATAAAGGGGCTGAATATTGCTCACAATAAAAATAATGGAATTAAAATGCATTTTTGAGGTTTGCCTCATAAAATAGATCTATAACAAGTAATAATGGACATACTTGACACAGATACTTACAACCTACGTACACGGATATAGGTATATATATAAAACAGGACAGTTTAGCTATAATTTCCATTTTTATTAATTTTGGACTGGCAGTATGTATAAAAGGGCAGTAACCTGGAGAGAGAAAATCCAGGAGAGTACCATAGAGTCACAGGGTCACTGGGGATTGTCTTTATAACATGAATCATGCCTGTGAAGGGAAATCCTACCAAAAACATAAAGTTGCCCTGGTCTGTTTATAGTCCGGTGTTTATTGCAATATTGTATAAAGATCATTGTTGGTTGAATTGAACTGGTTGTGTTATTGGAATTGGTTGTTTGATCTTGTGGTCAATTGGTTGTGATTGTGCAGTGAACACCTGTCTTGTTCAAAACCGTCTTGTGCTACTTTTTGCCTTAGTGCATTTTTAAAAGCTCAACTATAAAGTTCTTGTGATAAAGATATAAAGTTCTAATAAAGAAGCCATAAGTTTGGTTGTGCGGAACCTTCGACAACGCCCCCTCAGACTCGCACCTTTCGAGTGACTTGGTTGTTTTGGTTGTTTTTGGGTTTTTGTTCATTAGCCCTTTAGCAGTTCATTTTCCCGTTTCATTCTCATCAGCGGAACGTATGGATCTTTCAGATAAGTGGAAGGCGGAGTTTGCACAACAGACTCTGCTCTATAGGCTTGTCTTGGAAAGTTGTTGTCGCGACTAAAAGCAGTCTAGGCTTGAAATCATGCAGATTGAGAAAGATTTTGGGTGTTCAAACATTGGAAACTGAACAATGAGGACTAGAGTTCACCCAGACTGCTAGTTGAAACATGAGAACACACTTAGTTACCCAAGCCTGAGTGTAGAGTTAGCTACAGTACATGATATAGTACTTAGCAACTGTGACCAATGGGATCATGGAGAGAGATACTAGTTTTGCCCCTCACTTTGTATTGGAGTACCAATGTTCCATGCTAAGTTGAGTTGGTCAGACCCACCCTCTAAAGACTAGAGACTCTCATGAGTGTTGTTTGATTGTAATCCAAGGGAATGATGGAAGTTACAATTCAATCTGAGAAACATCTAAGTCCACTGGACTATCTAACTCTAGCTGGTCTTGCTAACTCAGGTTGGCTGTAAAGACTGAATGCTGAGAGTGCAGACAATCTTGTATTGTTCTGACCAGAGAAATATGTTGTACATTTGGTATTATGCTTAGGATGGTGTTACTACTTGTGAACCACCTTTGTCTGTTGGCTAAAGAGGAAGAATCCTCTAAGTCATTTCTGAAGAAGGGAGTTAGATACTCAAGCTATCCTACCATGGAGCTAGATGTTGATTCTGGAGTATCCCTCTGAAATGTAACATCTAACTGAGTGATACCCTGAACCCAGACATCCAAATAGGGAAGAATAAATGATTATTGGGACATAATACTACCCATAGCTTGTTGCTAGAACCAGCTAACACTGGGCCCAGTAAAGCATAATTCCCATAGCATTATGTAAGAAATATGCTGATAATATTTTGAGAATTATTAATGTAAGTCTTGAGATTTATTAAAAACTTATTTTTTATAGAATTTTTCTAGAGTTATAATATATCTACCATACTTCTACATTAAGTTTCAGAAGATAGTATGATATCTTGAGAGTGTGACAAGTTGTCACAGTGTAGGTCTTCCATTATTTCATCAAGAGTTATAAAAATCTTATGTTAAAAATATATTATTATAATTTTCTTTCACTATATACTGAATTTACACTATAAATATGGGATTATATATGTCTTGCACTGCATAGGCCTTACAATCAAGATATCTGCAGAAATAATCTAATAGAATTATAAAAAAACACATGCAATTCTATACTGATCTGAACAATACCATTACAGTTCCAGAAGAATATTGAAAGTTGATTTGCATAGTTTCAGTGATCTATCTATAAGTAAGTGAGATAGTATCATCATACTTCCACAGAAGTATTGAATGTCAGTTTGCATGATTCCACAGATACATTTAAAAGTGTTTTACATAGTATCAACATAAATTACTGTGATCATACCTCTAGAGAAGTATTGAATGATGGTTTACATAGTTCTAGAAATATATTCAAAAGTGATTTATAAAATCATTATAATATTAGAGAAGTATTCATACTAAATTTTCAGAACTTCAGAGTGGTATTCAACATAGTTTGCATAATCCCACAGAAGTATGAATATGTGGTTTGCATAGTGTGAGCATAATTCAAGAAAGGTATTGATGTTGATTTACCATAGGCCCAGTGCAGTATTGAACATTAGTTTGCATAGTTCCAGGACAATACTCAAAAGTTGCAAGCATCAGCTCACATCACATGACATTAGCTGGTAGCAGCTGGTAGCAGCTAGCATCAGCTGACATCAGCTAGTAGCAGTGAGCAGCAGCAGACATCAGCTACAAGCTAGCAGCAGCTACAAGCAGCTCACATCACATAGCAGCAGCTGACATTAGCTGGCATCATCTGGCAGTAGCTAGCACCAGCTGGCACCATATGGCATCAGCTAGGTGTAGCTAGCACCAACTCACAGCATCTACCAGCAGCTCACATCATATAACAGCAGTTGACATCAGCTGACATCAGCTGGGAGCAGCTAGGAGCAATCTGGCACCAGCTCATAGTATTCACCAGCAGCTCACATCACATGGCAGCAGCTTGCAGCCCCTAGCATCAGTTGACATTAGCTAGCAATAGCTACAAGCAGCTGACATCAGCTCACAGCATCTACCAGCAGCTCACATCACATAGCAGTAGCTGACATCAGCTGGCATGAGCTAGGAGCAGCTGGCATAAGCTCACAGTATCTCCAAATGGCTCACACCATATATCAGCAGCTCACATCAGCTAGGAGCAGCTGGCACCAGCTCATAGCATCTACCAGCAGCTCACATCACATGGCAGCAGCTCACATCAGCTAAGAGCAGCTGGTATCAGCAGCAGCTAGCATCAGTTAACATCAGCTAGCAACAGCTACAAGCAGCTGACATCAGCTCACAACATCTACCAGCAGCTGACATCAGCTAGGAGCAGCTAGCATCAGTTGACATCAGCTAGCAGCAGCTACAAGCAGCTGACATTAGCTCACAGCATCTACTAGTAGCTAACATCATATGACAGCAGCTGACTTCAGCTGGTATTAGCTAGGAGCAGATGACATTAGCTAACATTAGCTAGGAGCAGCTGGCATTAGCTAGCAGTAGCTGACACTAGCTGGTATCAGCTAGGAGCAGATGACATCACTCTGGCATGAGGTAGGAGCAGCTGGCATAAGTTCACAGAATCTACCAGTAGCTGACATCAGCTAGGAGCAGCTAGCATCAGTTGACATCAGCTAGCAGCAGCTCACAGTATCTATCAGCAGCTCAGGTCAGATAGCAGTAGCTAGGAATAGCTTGACATCAGCTAGCATGATCTTGCAGTAGCTGACAACAGCTGACAACAGCTTACACTATCTAGCATCAGCTTATATATATTGACAGCTTGCATTATGTAGTACCAGCCAGTATCAGCATTATCTAGCCCTAGCTCATATCAAATAGCAACAGCCCGTGTATCAACCTTAGACAGCTACTAGCATTTGCTCAAATTATCCAGCACTATCCAGCAGCTGATGTCAGCTGCTGCCAGATGATACTAGCTGATGCCAGCTACTTGTAGCTCCTGCTAGCTGATGCCACCTGCTATATGATATGGGCTGCTGATAGATGCTGTGAGCTGATGCTATATGGTGCCAGCTGATGCCAGCTAATGTTAGCTGCTGCTATATGATATAAGCTGCTGGTAGATGCTATGAGTGACTCCTAGATGTTGCCAGCTGCTGCTAATGTGAGCTGCTGGTGAATGCTGTGAGCTGGTGCCAGCTGCTCCTAGCTGATGTGAGCTACTGCTATATAGTGTGAGCCATTTGTAGATGCTGTGAGCTTATACCAGCTGCTCCTAGCTCATGCCAGCTAATGTCAGCTACTGCTATGTGATGTGAGCTGCTGGTAGATGCTGTGAGCTGATGTCAGCTACACCTAGCTGATGTCATATGGTGCCAGCTGGTGCTAGCTACTGCCAGATGATGCTAGCTAATGTCAGCTGCTGCTATGTGATGTGAGCTGCTTGTAGCTGCTGCTAGATGATACTAGCTGATGCTATATGATGCCAGCTGATGCCAGCTATTGCTAGATCATGTCAGCTGCTCCTAGCTGATGCCAGCTAATGTTAGCTGCTACTGTATGGTGTGAGCTACTAGTAGATGCTGTGGGTGGCTGCCAGCTGATGCTACATGATGTGATGCTAGCTGATGCTAGCTGCTTATAGCTAATGCTAGTTGAAGCCAGCTGATGTCAGCTACTGCCATGTGATGTGAGCTGCTGGTAGATGCTGTGAGCTGATGTCAGCTGCTGCTATATAATGTGAGCTACTGGTAGATACTGTGAGCTGGTGTGAGCTGATACTAGCTGATGCCAGATAATGTTAGCTGCTCCCAGCTGCTCATAGCTAATTCTAGCTGATGTTAGCTGCTGCAATATGGTGTGAGCTACTAGTAGATGCTGTGAGCTGATGTCAGCCGCTCCCAGCTGCTCATAGCTAATCCTAGCTAATGTTAGCTGCTGCAATATGATGTGAGCTACTAGTAGATGCTATGAGCTAATGTCAGCTGCTGCTAGCTAATGTCAGGTGATGCTATCTACTCCTAGCTGATACCAACTAATGTCAGCTACTGCTGCCCCTAGCTAATGTTAGCTGATGTCATCTGCTCCTGGCTGATACCAGCTGATGTCAGCTACTGGTGGATGGCTGATACTAGCTGGTGCCAGACAATGTCACCTGCTGTTAGATGCTATGAGCTGATGTCAGCTGCCCCCAGCTGCTCGTAGCTAATCCTAGCTGATGTCAGCTGCTGCAATATGATGTGAGCTACTAGTAGATGCTGTGAGCTAATGTCAGCTGCTTCTAGCTAATGCCAGGTGATGTGATCTGCTCCTAGCTGGTACCAGCTGATGTCAGTAGATGCTGTGAGCTGATGTCAGCTGCTTGTAGCTGCTGCTAGCTGATGTCAACTGATGCTAGCTGCTCCTAGCTGATGTCAGCTGCTGGTAGATGTTGTGAGCTCTATGAGCTGATCCCAGCTGCTCCTAGCTGATGTGAGCTGCTTCTATATGGTGTCAGCCACTTGTAGATTCTGTGAACTTATGCCAGCTGCTCCTACCTCATGCCAGAGTGATGTCATCTGCTCCTAGCTGATACCAGCTAGTGTCAGCTACTGCTAGCTAATGCCAGCTGCTCCTAGCTAATGTTAGCTAATGTCATCTGCTCCTAGCTAATACCAGCTGAAGTCAGCTGCTGTCATATGATGTTAGCTACTAGTAGATGCTGTGAGCTAATGTCAGCTGCTTGTAGCTGCTGCTAGCTGATGTCAACTGATGCTAGCTGCTCCTAGCTGATGTCAGCTGCTGGTAGATGTTGTGAGCTGATGTCAGCTGCTTGTAGCTGTTGCTAGCTGATGTTAACTGATGCTAGCTGCTGCTGATACCAGCTGCTCTTAGCTGATGTGAGCTGCTGCCATGTGATGTGAGCTGCTGGTAGATGCTATGAGCTGGTGCCAGCTGCTCCTAGCTGATGTGAGCTGCTGATATATGGTGTGAGCCATTTGGAGATACTGTGAGCTTATGCCAGCTGCTCCTAGCTCATGCCAGCTGATGTCAGCTACTGCTATGTGATGTGAGCTGCTGGTAGATGCTGTGAGCTGATGTCAGCTGCTTGTAGCTATTGCTAGCTAATGTCAACTGATGCTAGGGGCTGCAAGCTGCTGCCATGTGATGTGAGCTGCTGGTGAATACTATGAGCTGGTGCCAGATTGCTCCTAGCTGCTCCCAGCTGATGTCAGCTGATGTCAACTGCTGTTATATGATGTGAGCTGCTGGTAGATGCTGTGAGTTGGTGCTAGCTACACCTAGCTGATGCCATATGGTGCCAGCTGGTGCTAGCTACTGCCAGATGATGCCAGCTAATGTCAGCTGCTGCTATGTGATGTGAGCTGCTTGTAGCTGCTGCTAGCTTGTAGCTGATGTCTGCTGCTGCTCACTGCTACTAGCTGATGTCAGCTGATGCTAGCTGCTACCAGCTGCTACCAGCTAATGTCATGTGATGTGAGCTGATGCTTGCAACTTTTGAGTATTGTCCTGGAACTATGCAAACTAATGTTCAATACTGCACTGGGCCTATGGTAAATCAACATCAATACCTTTCTTGAATTATGCTCACACTATGCAAACCACATATTCATACTTCTGTGGGATTATGCAAACTATGTTGAATACCACTCTGAAGTTCTGAAAATTTAGTATGAATACTTCTCTAATATTATAATGATTTTATAAATCACTTTTGAATATATTTCTAGAACTATGTAAACCATCATTCAATACTTCTCTAGAGGTATGATCACAGTAATTTATGTTGATACTATGTAAAACACTTTTAAATGTATCTGTGGAATCATGCAAACTGACATTCAATACTTCTGTGGAAGTATGATGATACTATCTCACTTACTTATAGATAGATCACTGAAACTATGCAAATCAACTTTCAATATTCTTCTGGAACTGTAATGGTATTGTTCAGATCAGTATAGAATTGCATGTGTTTTTTTATAATTCTATTAGATTATTTCTGCAGATATCTTGATTGTAAGGCCTATGCAGTGCAAGACATATATAATCCCATATTTATAGTGTAAATTCAGTATATAGTGAAAGAAAATTATAATAATATATTTTTAACATAAGATTTTCATAACTCTTGATGAAATACCTACACTGTGACAACTTGTCACACTCTCAAGATATCATACTACCTTCTGAAACTTACTGTAGAAGTATGGTAGATATATTATAACTCTAGAAAAATTCTATAAAAAATAAGTTTTTAATAAATCTCAAGACTTACATTAATAATTCTCAAAATATTATCAGCGTATTTCTTACATAATGCTATGGGAATTATGCGTTACTGGGCCCAGTGTAAAAGGAGAAGTACCTCCTGGAGACAAATCAGATGCAAGATCTGGCCAGATAGACACATGCGCTACTGTACAGCTTGTGGATAATAGTAACGACGGAGTAGGGTCTAGATGACCTCTGAAACGAAGAAGTAACCACTGGATATGCTAGGAACCTCACCAGCAGCCCCCAGTTAGGAAATCCAAAAGAGTTGCAAATTTCAAAATCATAAAAGATGTTGTCATATGGCACCATTCTGGACTGATATTGCGTGCTGTACACCCTGGTTAGATACCCTGGACTTGATTGCCAAGCCACTATATGGACAAAGCGATTTTTATAACAATTTTTATACCCAAGATACCTATACATGACAGTATCTAACTGAAAAATACCTACAAAAATACCTAAAAAAGACACCAATCCCTGCTCAATTAGTCTTTCTGTTATCTATTCTATTTACTCTGCTCAGATTCCCTTACATTTTCAAGATTTACTATATTTATTTTCTGACCTGTATATAAGAACTACCTACTTGTAGATATTTTTCCTTAAGTTAGGACTGCCTAGGCTCACTACCAAAGCAGAACTTCTTCTAGACAAAATTTGCCTGGCTCTTAGGAGTTCAGTTATAGAGAAATATACCAGTTGTGCAAACTTCTGTAAAGTCCCTTGTGGCAAACCTTGAGAGAGATACTGAAACTGTTGCTGCCCCTGCTGTTCTGTCTGTGCTGTTCTGCCTGCTGAAACTGTTGCTGCTACTGTTCTGATTTATACTGTCACTGTTTGGACCATTGGATTGAGTTGCCCACTCTGATTATTGCCCTGAACCATCCCCCTGAACCCCTGAGAAACTAGTTGCCCTCTGTCTTGAACCTGTGTTTTTGAGTTGCCCTGTCACTTATACCCTGTTCAGAGCGGACTGCAGACACTTGCTAGCTCAGTATTGAGTTTGATTGTCGAGTTTAACTGTGCGGAACCTTTGACAATGCCAGCTACACCTCCACAAACCCCCCTAGAATTGAGTTAGAGGTTGTTTCTTGAGACTCCCTCTCGGTCTAATTCTTGCACATTATCGTCATTTGGAAGATCATATCTCTGATCCACCCACTTCTCCTCTTAACATCACTTCATCATCACCTTCTCCGGTTCATATTCCTTCACCTGTTCCCTTCAACCTACACTTTCGGCAAACCAAAATACTCTGTCGCATCCAGGAGTTTGAACCTATTCTCTTCGCTACCAAGGTTCGACTTGAATCCATCTTTAACAAGTTAAATGAGGAGGATTGCAATAAGAGTTTGGGACTCGCTGTCAAGGTGTCCCTGGAGGTTAGAGACAGTTTATGGACCTGGTGGAACCGTTTAGAGGAGTTGTATCAGAACCTAGAGGTGATTGGACATTCATTGACTAACTCTCAGTGGAGACAATTGCGGGGGGCTTTAAAGTGTATTGGTGATATATCATTTGAGAGCCTAAATAGTCGTATACCAGAGATTTGTACTAAGTTAATGAAACTAAACCTCACGTTCCCTTAGAATACAATTCTCTTTATTGGTGTTAATGGCAAAAGGCATGATTCTTTCCTTTACACTTTGACATTCTTCTTTATTGCAACTTGGCTAACTTTGAGGAGCAGAAATGTCCTCTTATTCTGCATATTAGCCCGTAATGGAAATGGCTGATGTCAGCAATTGGGCTGATCTAGTTTCCAATGAAGTAGACATGGAAGCTATTGGTTTTGGTCAACTAGAACTAAGTGCTCAAGTTACTTGCTTGTTCCGCAATGCCCATGAAACTACTACTACTGTGGTAAAGACCTATATTAATCAACATATCAGTGGGGTCACAGGCTGGATGAATGGTGCCTTTGAAACCTCATACAATAGTATTGAAGGCTTAAAAACAGAAGTTAGAAGCCTTAGGCAAATTGTGGAAACACAAGCAGAACTCCTTAGAGCATACAAGGCTCAACTTGACAGACTCCCAGCAGATGCAGGTGCAGGTCCCTTCAGAGGGCCAAAGGTGCCTAAACCACCAACTTTTTCAGGGACAGATAATAAGATGACCTTGGAAGATTGGTTAAACCAGGGCGCATTGTACTGTTCGTCTTTGGGAATTGTTACCGATCACCAGAAGATTGTTTGTGCTCTTACATGCTTACGGTCTCCTGCGACCACATACATGAAAAAGTACTATGGCAATAACAGACATGGTGAAGACCTTGGTTCCTGGGAAAATTTTGTTGAAGAGCTTAATGCTATCTATGGGCGCAGAGATGATAAAGAAGGTGCAAAGGAAGAACTCACGCAATTCTGGTCAAACAAAAACTTAGCAGGCAAGGACTTTATTAAATACGCTGAACAATATTGCACATTGGCGCGCATTGTCAATTATCAAGATTCACTTCATGTTGATAAACTACGCGGTGTCATCCCACAAGAGTTGAGAAATTTACTTGTTATACTAGAAGTCTCTGGAAAAATTCCTGAGAAGTGGGAAGAATACTTGGAGTTGCTCTTGACAGCGTATAAAGCCCTGCACCCTGCGAAGACCAAGAGTTCAATCTTTGGGAATGGCAGCAGCAAAAAAGGCAGTGGCAATGATAATCCTGATTCAGATGCAATGGAGATAGACACAGCGAAAAAAAGTAAGGGTAAAGCTCCAGGGCAGGCCAGATATGCGCCGGAAAGGGCTACAAGTCAAAGGCAAAGTCCCACAACACTGTGGACTGCTATGACAAACCTGGCAATGCGGGAAAAAGGCCAACACCTATAAACTCTGTGTCATCTACCTCGACTCCTGGACCAAGTGACAAAGGGAAACAACCTATGCAAGGAGGCAAGAAGTTTTTCAAAGCGCACCTCTTGGAACTACTCAATAAGGATGATGATGATGGTGCAGTAACCCCAGCTGGAACTGTCAACATCAATACTGCGAGTGTCAAGCAAAGAACCGTAACCCAGTCTGCTGAAACAGGGACAACTGTACAAGTCAATGAAGTGTAGGCAGGGCCTTCAGAACTGACAGGTCAAGATAAGAAGGTAAAGCGGCAATTTGACTTGGATTTTCCCATGGAACTGTAACCGTCTGCGATTTACAGTCTGGGAAAGGTATACCTAATATTGAAACTAAGCATGACTTAGTAGAAGTAGCACTGGAATCTTGTGTAAATAGTATTGCTCGCAACAAGAAATTATGTTTTAAACTTCCAGTGACACTTTGGGTATATGGAAAGAAAGTGCAGACCGAGGCTCTTGTTGACTTTGGGGCCACAACAAATTTCATCGACAAAACTTTTGTTGAAAATAATCACCTGGTAACACAAAAATTGGCAACTCCATATGATGTGCATAATGCGGATGGAACTCTCAATGTTGCAGGACAAATAAGAGAATATGTCTGTGCCTATATAGAAATTGGCACACACAAGACAGCCCATTATCTGTTTGTCACTCAATTAGGAGACAAAGACATGATGATTGGGTACTCTTACTTGTTCAAACATAATCCAGAAATTGACTGGCAGTCAGGGAAATGGGAGTTCACCAGGTGCCCAGAGACATGTGCCACTAAGGCCCGTAAAACATGAGTTATTGAAGCAGGTGCCGATGAGCTTCAACTCAAGGCGGATTTGCCATGGGAATCTTCGCTGGACAATTTAAGAGAAGAAGACATGGACAATCCATATATTAACTGGGTCAATATTGAGGACCCGCAGGACCGTGAACAAGTAGCAACTCTCGCCAACATGTTTGATGAAAAGGACATGTATGAGGAACTCAATGATTCAGATGAGGATACCAATAATTGGAAACCTTTAGTACCACCATATTTACATGAGTATGATGACATCTTTTCAAAGAGAAAATCAAAGCGTATGCCGGAACGGAAACCATATGATCACCCAATTGACTTTGTGGAAGATGCATCCCTTCCCAAACCGGCTAAACTATACCCGCTATCTCCAAAAGAGTGAAATTCTTTGGATGAGTGAATTGATGAAGAACTCCATAAAGGCTATGTTAGACCTTCAAAGAGTCCTGTTGCAGCACCTTTCTTCTTTGTGAGAAAACATGATGGATCCCTTAGGCCTTATATGGATTATCGTAAACTCAATGATATTACAATCAAAAATTGCTATCCTATTCCTCGAATCTCTGATCTGATTGATGCACTTAGTCAGGCATCTATCTTCACAAAAATTGATCTGTGATGGGGATACAATAATGTCCGCATTTGCAAAGGAGATGAATGGAAAACAGTGTTTATTACAAAACAAGGTTTATTTGAAGCGACAGTAATGTATTTTGGGTTCTCCAACGCACCAGCTACTTTTCAAGCCATGATGAATGATATTCTGGGTGACCTTATACGACAAGGAAAGTGTTACGAATACTTTCTTTTTTCATCTTATCTCATTGTTAGTACATATAGACACTTTTATTATCAGTAGATAGCATCTTAAATTATAGATCTAGGGTCATATTAAATACACACATAGGTAGCATGATGATCGAGATCAAGCATGTAGACCTCAAGGCGATCATGATCGTTAATGAAACACTTGAGGCGATCGAACTCATGGTAGACACACGGTGGATTAGTCAAGGGTTATAGCCCAGGGTTTAGGGTTTTATTCATGTATATAACAAGTCCGTTTAGGTAGATATTTCTTTAGCTTCGATCTTGTCAATAACTCCTCGAGTTTAGACTTGTACTTAGCATACTCCTTTGTATTGCTTCTCTTCTCAATTCTATTCTCTGTTTTTCTCTTACTCGTGTGAAACTAAGATCTTTGTGTTTGGTTATTTGAGTTTGATAACTCAAGTCGCTGACAGAAAGGTCATGGTGTACTTGGATGATATTCTTATTTTTGGAAATGACCTAAAGGAACATTGAAGAATTGTTCAAGAAGTGCTGAAAAGGCTTCGAGACAATGATCTTTATGCAAAAGCAGAAAAGTGCTTCTTTGAGAAAGATAGTATTGAGTACCTTGGTATGATTATCTCAAAGGGACATGTTGCAATGGATGCAAAGAAGGTGGCTGGTGTTTTAGAGTGGCCAGTACCTACCAAGGTTAAGCATGTTCAAGCATTCTTAGGCTTTGCGAATTTTTATCGCAGGTTTATTATGGACTTTGCCAAGATTGCTAAACCACTCACTGCTCTCACCAAGAAGGATCAACCCTGGGCTTGGGAAGAGGAACAGCAACAAGCTTTCAAGGCGCTAAAAAAGGCTTTTACCTCTGCCTCAATTCTATGTATTCCTGATGAAACCAATCCATTCCGACCATTTCACAGATGCTAGTGATTTTGCAGTCAGAGCAGTCTTGTCACAACTGGACCCAAATGATAATTTGTGGCATCCAGTAGCCTTCTATTCCAAGTCGCTTGGTGCGCATGAGTGTAACTATGAAATCTACGACAAGGAACTACTTGCTAGTATTAGAGCATTAGAAGAATATTGACATTACTTGGAAGGACATCCAGAGAAATTTGAGATATGGTAAGATCATCAGAACCTGACTTATTTTAAATCAGCTCAGAAGTCAACTCGGAGACAGCACGATAGGCTTTGTACCTCACGCGATTCAACTATTTCCTATACCATAAACCCAGTAAAACAATGCAAGCTGAAGACCCTCTGTTTAGGAGACCAGATCATGAGGAAAGGGTAAACTTCAATAATAGAGATCAAATTTTGCTTAAGCCTGAAGTTTTCGCCATTCAAGCTATCGAGGCTACTCATGCATCACTTATCAATGACACAAAAATCCTAAGAGAGGTCAAAGCTGCCCTACTATCAGATGAAATCACCAAAAACTACAAATCCCTTTTAGACTCAGGACCACGAGAATTTAAGAAATCACTGCAGAAATGGAATTATGAAAATGGACTTCTACTCTATCGAGGCAAGGTCTATATTCCAAAAAGCACAGATGAGCATCTTCAACAGCAAATAGTGCAGATGCACCACGATCTACCATCAGCTGGACATCCAGGCAGGTGGAAAACCTATGAACTTGTTTCAAGGAACTATTGATGGCCTAGCATGTCAGTCTTTGTAGAAAACTATGTGGCAGGCTGTGATATGTGTCAGCAGATGAAAAATTGCCCACAACAGCCTTATAGACCCTTACAACTCAACAAGGTGCCTAACGGGCCTTGGGAAATCATATCTATTGACCTGATTATTCAGTTACCAGAATCAGATGGCTACAATGCAATATGCGTGGTGGTTGACTGGCTAACTAAACGGGCTCACTTCTTCCCTATAACTAATAAATTCTCTGCAAAGGACCTGACACATTTACTCTATACCAGGATTTATCCATTACATGGTCTACCTTTACAGATTATTTCTGATTGAGGAGTTCAGTTCGCAGCTAAGCTTTTCCAAGAATGGTGCAAACTACTTGGAATAGAGTCAACAATGTTGACTGCTTATCATCCTCAAACAGATGGGCAAACAGAACGTGTCAATCAGATTCTGGAACAATATCTTCATTGCTATATTGATTATAACCTGGAGGACTGGGCAAGACTACTTGCCACTGCAGAGTTTGCATATAACAACCAGGTGCATGAGGGTATAAAGGAGAGTCCCTTCTTCTTAGACTATGGTCGTCATCCAAGAGCTGGTTCAATGCTCACAAGAGACACTCAAGAAGTTGATCTCAATGAAATTATGCAAAGAAGGCATGAAGCACAGGAGCAGGCGAAAGCGGCTCTTGTCCTAGCAGCAGAGCGCATGAAATGGTACTATGACAAAGCTGTACAACATGTTCCCTTTAAAGTTGGAGACAAAGTACTGCTAAATCTCACAAATTACCAGACTACAGAACGGGCACTTTAACCACAATATGAAGGTTCTTTTGAAATTGTCGAAAAGCTCTCTGAAGTAACCTTTAGATTAGCTCTACCACCAAAGTTCAGAGCTATACACCCAGTCTTTCATGCTAGCAAGTTAGCCACCTACTGTGAACCAACCATCGCTGGTCAGAAGCAACCTACCCCTCATCCTGTTACTATTAGAGGAGAAGAGGAGTGGGAAGTGGACAAAATTCTACAACACCGTGTTCGTGGAAAATCAACCCAATATCTGGTATGATGGAAAGGTTTTGGACGTGAATGTGACAGCTGGGAGCTAGAGAAGAACTTGAAGAATACTCAGGAGAAGATTCAGGAGTACAAGAGACTTGGATTTCAGGCTGCACATACTGTTGAGTTAACTGACTAAATATCTTCTCATCAGAGCTCGAACCTGAAGAGGGGGTAATGTCACAGTTTTTTCTTATTCTGTTTATTTGTGACATGTAGTGACTTTTATCATATGCCCATAAGGCTTAGATATAGATTAGATTAGATCAGATAGGAATTAGGTATATGGGGATAGGCTATGGTCTAGACTACCTTGGCATCAGCCTTGGCAGGGCTATGTCTTGGCATCAGTCAGCGCATCAGTCAGTGTATCAGTCAGCATATGATGTCACACATGACATCATTAACATCATTGATCAGTCAGCTAGGTATCAAGGGTCTTAGAAGGTATCTGGGGTCCTGATGCCCAAATATATAAGTAGACAGGTCTAAGCTCTTAAAGCTCAGACTCAAGATAAATCTTATTGTCTTTGACAAGCAATCCTCTTCTCTCACACTAAGCTCAACTCTTTCCCCAATCTTTGCAACAAGTAGCAGGTGAGTAAAGAATTGTGATAAAGGGCAATAACGTTGTCCTCAAACTTCTTGAAGAGTTCATTGTCGGCAGCCATAGTAGCCATGTCAAGGGGTTTAACCTTAAACTCAATACATTATTGAAGGCCAGACATATATTAGGGGTGAAATAACATACCAAGAAGTCACAAAGTGTCTTAGTAAATTGGAACATCTCTCCATCAGGAACATTACAAGCACAAGCACAATCAAAGGTGCCACGGCAAAGTTTCAGCAAGGCAAGCCAGTCTTCCTTGATGAAAGTGGGAGTGGGTGCCATTGAAAAAGTAAGAGCTTGTGATAACGAGTTATAGAGAGATTGAATGATGGTTTGGTGCTACTTACAAACCTTAGGTTTGTTCTTTTATACTTGGAAAATGTATTGTGCCTGGTTAAAATTTTTGAGGTTGAAAAATCATCTTGAAAATTGCTTAGGGATATAATGTTTAGCAGAGGTGCTGATTTTTTTTTAGTTTGGGAAAGAGGGTGACAATTTTGGGAAAATTTATTAATATATTTATTATCCGGTGTATATTTGTCCTTCAAATTAAAAGAAACATAAAGAATGGAAAGAAAAATGAAGTAAAAAGAATGTAATAATAAATTTTGTGGTTGTTTCTTAATATGGAATTTAAGCACTGAACAGTGATCTTTGATTTGGATTTTTAGTCAGACTTTAACAAGTCAGCGGGAAATTCATTATCTTAGTACCTGACAACTTAATTTCTTATGTTAGAGCTAAAGAATACAGAATGATGATGATATTGTGTATACTAAGTGTCTACAAGCAATCACTACACTGGGCCAATCTTTCCAGCCTGAGAAAGTGCTTGAGAAAGAGTAAGAAAAAGAAAAAGAATTTTTTTAGAATAACACTGATATTTAGATGGGAAAATTGATAGTATTTGTGTCCAAATACAATGTCTTTTTGGTGTGGGAAAGTATAAGTATTTCTCAGAAAATTTTAAAAATTTTTCAAAAAAAAATAATTATTATTTTTTTATTTTGAATTTTTGGAAAATTTTAGCTGGAAAATAAAATGCCTGACTTATCCCAACTTCTCCCAATTTTTTGACCTTGAGTGGCACATTCTAAAAATGCTTCAAATGACATTTGAAGAGCTTTGGGACATGTGCCACTCAAGGCAAAAAAATCGGGATAAGTCGGGATAAGTCGGGCATTTTATTTTCCAGCTAAAATTTTCCAAAAATTCAAAATAAAAAAATTATTATTATTTTTTTTTGAAAAATTTTTAAAATTTTCTGAGAAATACTTATACTTTCCCACACCAAAAAGACATTGTATTTGGACACAAATACTATCAATTTTCCCATCTAAATATCAGTGTTATTTCAAAAAAATTCTTTTTCTTTTTTTTACTCTTTCTCAAGCACTTTCTCAGGCTGGAAAGATTGGCCCAGGTGTAGTGTTAATGGGTAGAGCTTGAACTTAGGTACAAACAGTGATATGGTAAAGAAAATATTTGTTTGTAAAGTTCGTTTCGATGAGCAGTGACCTACAATGAAATGAGACTGTCAAGAAAGGCAGTAATGAATGTGTTCAAAAGAAGAAGCTGAGGTAAATAAAATGAATAGAAGGAGCAAGTCCAGTGCCTAAGCTTCTGGGCTTACCTCCTGTGATTCCCCAACTCCTGCACTTTGGTTTGCTGCTTCTTTAGCCTTTGTTACGAACACTTTCTTTTTTCATCTTATCTCATTATTTGTACATATAGACACTTTTATTATCAGTAGATAGCATCTTAAATTATAGATCTAGGGTTATATTAAATACACACGTAGGTAGCATGATGATCGAGATCAAGCATGTAGACCTCAAGGCAATCACGATCATTAATGAAACACTTGAGGTGATCGAACTCATGGTAGACACACGGTGGATTAGTCAAGGGTTATAGCCCAGGGTTTAGGGTTTTCATGTATATAACAAGTCCGTTTAGGTAGATATTTCTTTAGCTTCGATCTTGTCAATAACTCCTCGAGTTTAGACTTGTACTTAGCATAACTCCTTGTATCATCTTCTCTTCTCAAATCTCATTCTCTGTTTTTCTCTTAACTCATGTGAATCTAAGATTTTGTGTTTGGTTATTTGAGTTTATAACTTGAGTCGCTGACATAAGATTGAAGCTAACACAACTCACCTGACCAACACAATTCAAGTTTGCCTTCTTGTTGCTATTTCAGTAGCAAGTAAGTTTCTCTTCACCTTCACACGCTTACTTCATTTTCTCCCTTTGATATTCGGGTTTCCGTCCGAATTAGGAATCTGTGCTCCATTAGAGTAATTGCGCCTATAGTACAAACGAGTAATGTTGAGTCCGACTCGGTACTGGCAGCAGAAAGCATTGTCTGATAACCAACCTTCGGGGAGGGGACTTTGCGCTTGGGGAACGAGGTGCACTTCTAGAAAGGCACACCCAGGTTTACTCAGCAAGTGAGCACGGATTTAGGAACTCGTTTATTAGAGGCAGAAAAGGTCCTAAAATCTCTTCATGAGGTTACTGACGGACCGAAGTAAACTCTACCATTACGGAATCTTGGGGGAACTTTAGCAGTCTCTTCGAAGAAACCACCATTCCATCACCTATCACACCTTCCTACAAATCTCTTGCATCATCTCCCTATTCTACCCGACCTTCTACCCCTATCAGAATGTTTGAAATCGAAACCTCGCGAGGAAAATCACTCCTCAACAAACCCGACAACTTCACCAGCGTCAAATCTGAGTTCAAGAATTGGCGACGGAGACTCTTCACCTATATCCGTGATAAGAAAAATGGTATTACGACGGATGATGAAAGAATTGATGTTGTGATCTCTTTCATGAATGGAAAGCTTGTGGACGGATGGGTGAATAATTACTACAATACCCATTTCGACCAAGACAACAAGAAGTGGCAGAAGGACTGGGCGCACTTCAAGCAAGCCTTGAACAAGGTGTTCCTAGATTCCGGTCTGCAGAGAACGGCACAGGAGAAAGTGGAGCTGTTGAAGCAAGGAGCAGGAACAGCAGAGGAGTATTTCCAGGAGCTGGAGATACTGTTGACGGAGGCAGATTATAAGAAGGATGATCCATATGTGGTGCGACTCATCGAGAAGGGCATTAATGAGAAGACTATTGATGCCATATACACGAGGGATGAATTACCCAAGGTGTACGATGAATGGAAGGACATAGTAATCAAGATTGATCAGCTATGGAGAAGGCGTCAGGAATGGCGCAAGAACCAGAACAGACCGGCATTTACGCCAAGAAGAGAACAAAGTCCGCAGCAAGCGGCAGGAAGTGGTGATCGGAGAGACGCCACAGAAACGACCTTTGGGGGTACAGGTAAACCCATGGACATTGACGCGGCCCGAAGGAATGGGCAGTGTTTCAATTGTGGACAGAAGGGGCATATCTCACGAGATTGTCCAGCAAAGCAAGGTCAGAGAGTGAGACAGCTGAATGTGCAGGAGGAAGAGAAGAAAGAAGAACAGCCACCGAGCTGGTTCTTGAACTGGTTGAAATCGGATACGGGTTTTGTCAGAGCTCAGAAGTGAATACAGGTCCTTCTGAGTTAGAATCGGAACAGTCTAGTGTAGATCACAAGGACAGCAATTTTCACTTTGTATTTAATCATCCTGAGAATAAATTTGCGTCAGTATCTACAAAGTCCGATTCAAAACCTGTGAGAGAACGTTATCCACCGAATTCACCAGAATGGATAGCACAGAGAGTAAGGGAGGATGAGTCAGAACGAGCGGTGGGAATTTTGAGAGCATGGATGCCAACCTGTCAGGCCAGGGAAGCATCGGAAGAAACGGTTGCCCAGATCCAGTCATTGGACATTAGCGAAGCCGTCACAGCCGTAAAGTCACTCAAGAAAAACTTGCGGTTCGTAAAAGGTACTAAGGGCAGAGATCTCAAGCTGTCTGTTACAATCGATGACATCGAAAGTGGCAAGCAGATAGAAACATCAGCATTACTTGACAGTGGAGCAACGGGTTCTTGCGTCAATAAAGAATTCGTAGAGCGACATGGCTTAACTGTTAAGAAATTACCAGTAAAGATGCCGGTATACAATGCGATGGTAATCTAAACGAGGACGGTTCAATTGAAGGATTCATAGAAGTCAGATTGGTAATGGGAGATCATGCGGAACACATTGAACTTGCTGTTACAAATTTAGGCAAAACGGACATATTCCTAGGACTCAATTGGTTAAGGTGTTATAACCCCAATATAGATTGGAATGACTCAACCTTAAAGTTTGATCGATGTCCTAAGAAGTGTGGTTACATACCATATTACCTAAAACCTGAATCCAACGCTGAAGTCCGAGAACTGGAAGAAGGGGATCAGTTGTTTTACCTGAATTGGGACGGATATCTTCGGAGTATGAACTTTGGAAAAGGCAAAAAGACTGAGTCAAAAGCAGACAAGTACGTCAATGAGTACAAGGATGTTTTTGATGAAGCTGATTTCCAAAATTTTCTCGAACGAAGACCCTGGGACCATGCAATTGAACTGAAGCCAGACTTTACGCCAGTAGATTGCAAGGTCTATCCATTAAATCCTTCGGAACAGAAAGTTTTAGATGAGTTCATTAAGGAAAATCTGAAATCTGGACGAATTAGACCATCAAAGTCACCGATGGCCTCACCATTCTTCTTTGTGGCAAAGAAAGATGGGAAACTTCGACCTGTTCAGGATTATTGGAAGTTGAATGAAGCAACGATAAAGAACAAATACCCATTGCCGCTCATTCAGGAACTCATTGATAAACTGAAGGATTCGAAAGTATTTTCGAAAATGGATGTTCAATGGGGATACAATAATATCCGGATCAAAGAAGGTGATGAGTGGAAGGCAGCATTTAGGACTAATCAGGGGCTCTTTGAACCAACGGTTATGTTCTTTGGTCTTACAAATTCTCTGGCAACCTTCCAAGCGTTCATGAATCATATCTTAAGGGATTTGATCAATGAAGGTCATGTCATGGTGTACTTAGACGACATTTTGGTTTTCACAAATACAATTGAAGAGCACGAGTCAATTGTAAAACAGGTGTTAGATATATTATGACAACACAAGTTGTATCTTAGACCTGAAAAGTGCGAATTCGAGACCAGTAATGTTGAGTATCTTGGAGTGTTTGTAGGAAACGGACAAGTGCGGATGGATCCAAAGAAAGTCAAAGCGGTAAAAGAATGGAAAATACCAGGAAACAAGAAGGAAGTACAGTCCTTCTTGGGTTTCTGCAATTTCTACCGATGATTTATCTGAGGATTTAGTCAAGTGGTGAAACCATTGTCATCACTAACTGGGAATTCAAAGTGGGAATGGACAGAGCAACAACAGCAGGCATTCGAAGAACTCAAAAAGTAGAATTGCCGAAGAAGTTGTTCTAACCATACCCCATGATCATGGACAATTCAGAGTCGAGGCAGATTCATCAGATTATGCGAACAGAGCTGTCTTATCGCAAAAGATAGATGGAAAATTGTGGCCTATTGCATTCAGATCTAGATCTCTAAATGAAACAGAACGTAATTATGAGATCTATGATAAGGAAATGATGGCCATTATGGATTCCTTAGCAGATTGGAGACAATATCTGATGGGTGCGGAAGAGTCATTTGAGATCTATACAGATCATCAAAATCTTCAGTATTTCAAAAAGCCTCAGAAATTGAATCGCCGACAAGCCCGATAGATCACTGAATTATCCGAAGACAACTTTACATTGATTCATAAACCTGGAAAGTCGATGGGGAAGCCAGATGCATTGTCCAGGATGGCCAATCATGAGACGGGGGAGAATGACAATGAGGATGTGGTACTTTTAAAGCCGGAACTTTTTTCGATCAACAGATTAGAGATGCCCAAGGACGAGATCTTAGATCTTATAAAGAAGAAGTTGAAAGTACGGGATAATCTAGTGAATAAGGCTTTAGAAGGAAAAGAGAAGGATTGGATTGAGTCAGAGGAAGGAATTGTGACGTGGCAGGATAGGATTTACGTGCCTATTGATAATAGGTTACGAGGAAAGATCATTGGATTGCATCATGATACCATTCTGACGGGACATCCAGGGCAGTTTAAAACCATGGAATTGGTGACGAGAAACTATTGGTGGCCAGGGATCACTCAGGATGTACAGAAATACGTTAGAGGATGTGAAAAGTGCCAGGCCACTAAGATTCATCGAACCAAACCAACGGGAACACTAGTCACAAATAATGTTCCACAAGGCCCCTGGGAAGTCATAGGAACAGATCTGATCGGAGAACTACCGGAAGCTGGAGGTTTTAATGCCATAAGTGTGACTGTGGACCATTTCACAAAACGAACACGGCTGGTACCCACACACATGTCATTAACATCTGAAGGAATGGCCAGAATCTATAGAGACAAAATCTTTCCTATACATGGATTACCGAGAAAAATTATTCATGATCGGGGAGGGGACCCCAATATCATTCCCGATTTATGAAGGAACTATACCGGTTATTAGGCATTCAGGGAAGTTTCACAACGGCATATCACCCACAGACGAATGGACAGACGGAATGGATGAACCAAGAGATTGAACATTATCTCCGGTTATTCATCAATCAACATCAGAACGACTGGCATGAATGGTTACCAACAGCAGAGTTCGTGTTGAATGATAGGATACACTCAGCCACAGGTGTCACTCCGTTCTATGCGGATATGGGACGACATCCGTATAAGGGAACAGCTCCAAAAACTCCATCGGCAAACCCCACAGCACAGGAATTTGCCGATAAGATGATCAAGATCAGAGACGAAGTAGGGGCAGCGCTTAAAAAAGCAAAGGAGGATATGACTCGGTATTACAACAAGAAGAGGAAACCATCAGTCGAATACAAGCCTAACGACAAAGTATGGCTTGAAGCGACAAACCTGACTTCTGATCAACCAATGAAGAAGTTGGATGATAAACGATTTGGTCCTTTTGAAGTTGTAAAGAAAGTTGGAGCGACGTCGTATCAACTAAAGATACCGAAGACTTGGAAGAGGATACATCCAGTCTTTAACGAGGTCCTACTGTCACCTTATCATCCACCTGAATTCCCCAAGCAACCCAAGAATGACAATCCGCCACCAGTGATAGAAGGAGAAGAACCGGAGTTTGAAGTAGAAGAGGTAGTAGATTCAGGGAAATATAGGGAAGGGAGATTCGGTTACAAAGTACAATGGAAGGGATATTCACGGCACGAACAGACATGGGAACCATTAGCAAACCTTGCAAATGCAAAGGAAGCAATTGAAGAGTTCCATAAAAAATTCCCCAATAAACCACGACCACCTCAGTTAAGAAAAATTGAGGTCCCAATTTCCTTATTTCCGACATCATTGTTACGACCTATCCCTAAAGCATGTACGGAAGTAGTAGAAACGAAGAAGATGCCAACAGAAGCATTAGCAGTGAAGTTAGGACGATGGGAACATCGTTCCTAAGGAGGGGGTCATGTTACGAACACTTTCTTTTTTCATCTTATCTCATTGTTTGTACATATAGACACTTTTATTATCAGTAGATAGCATCTTAAATTATAGATCTAGGGTTATATTAAATACACACGTAGGTAGCATGATAATCGAGATCAAGCATGTAGACCTCAAGGCAATCACGATCATTAATGAAACACTTGAGGTGATCGAACTCATGGTAGACACACGGTGGATTAGTCAAGGGTTATAGCCCAGGGTTTAGGGTTTTATTCATGTATATAACAAGTCCGTTTAGGTAGATATTTCTTTAGCTTCGATCTTGTCAATAACTCCTCGAGTTTAGACTTGTACTTAGCATAACTCCTTGTATCATCTTCTCTTCTCAAATCTCATTCTCTGTTTTTCTCTTAACTCGTGTGAATCTAAGATTTTGTGTTTGGTTATTTGAGTTTATAACTCGAGTCGCTGACAGCCTTGTCTAGAGACACAGGGTCTATGGCTATTGGTTTGCCTTGGTTGTTGGTGCTGATTGTGTTACGAAGACAAAAATCATCAATCTGCCACCCGAGAGCCGCTACTAGTAACTCCATCTAGCCTTTGTTCGCAAGGAATTCTACATCTGGCTTGAGAGAACGAAGAACACTGTGAGCATCCACACACAAGTCTCAAAGATGCTGCTGTTCAATGGTGATCAACAAACTCAAACGTTTGGCAGTGTTGCACTGAAAATGCATACACACCTGAAACACCTAAAATTAAACAATTTCTGCTGTGAATATGATGGGAATAAAGGGCTAGACTATGTCCCATAGTGCTAGCTAAAACATAGAACAAGAATAGTCAAGGCTCAAAGTGAAAGAACTACGGTGTATGAGAATATATGGGAGCCCGACAGGATAAACAACTGGAAAATGCCCTCAGAGCCTCTATAAGTACACTGTAAAACAGTTACAAAGATGAATAATAACGAAATGCATAGGAGTAGTTTGTTTAGAATGGCTCAAGTGCATGATAAGAAAGGTCTAGATGTACCAAAAACATCACTAAATATAATACTTACACATATATACCCAAGAACTGCACATAATTACCCTCTAGATGTGCCTACCTACCCAACTCAGTTATATTGTTTCTGTTTATATCCATTTTATACTTGATTTTATCCCTCTGTTTCTTTTATTTACTCCACTCAGTTTCTATCTATTTATGAAATACTTACAAGCAGTAGAGTACATATACTGTCATGTATAGGGTCAAGCACCCCAGGTTACAACTGCCCGCCAAATTGGAGAACTTCTAGAGCATTAAATCACAGAAGGCCTCTTGATTGTGAATGTCAGGCCCTGGTTCTTTGAGCTGGTAGAGGCAGACTATTAGGAATTGCAGTGCTTTAATAGAGTGCTAAATATCTGAACATCTGTTGTGTTTGAACTGTCTGTCTGTCTGTCTATCTGTCTGTGTCTGTCTGTCTGTGTCTGTTTGTCTGTGTCTATCTGTCTGTGTCTGTCTGTTTTGCTGTTTCTGATACTCGTCGACAGGTCTAGACAGTGATCTTTCAGTTCAGTTAGTCTTTCCTACAGTCTAGCTCAACTTTAGTTAGTTTTCTGTGTGCGGAATCTTTGCCAACGCCAGACTACACTCACTTCTACAAGGCAACCTTTGAGTCTAGACAAGTTTCTACATCTTAGAGTGCTCATTTTGCTGCTATTAGCGAGATGTAAGCAGAAACCTCATTTACAACACTAGTGGTTCTGTTGAGAAGGAACAGATTCAGATGGGCCCTGGGAAGCTTCCAGATGGCTGTCTCTAGTCATTTTATTTCCCTGTCAATCACCCTGAACATCCCAACATGTTCAAGGGTATGTCTGCAATTCTCCAGAAGTGTGGTATCAATATTCTCAATGCATGTGGCAAGGAATTGAAGGCACAATGCAAGGATTTTGATTGTAAATCAACAGATCAGACTTGTTGCATGTGTCACATACTCTACAATCAACTAGACTTCGTGGATATTGAGTCAATACTTCAAGCACATTGCCGGAGCCAGTGTTATGAAGTGGCCATTTTACTCAGTCTAGGTCACATGACACTGATTACTATAGATGTTTCCACACCTAGGAGTATATAAGACTAGCTAACCTCTTGATGTACTCCTTAGTCTTAGTATTAATGTCTTGAATCTATCTCTGTCTGCTTCTCTGCTTCTGTCTCTCTGTCTGTGTACTGTTTCCTTCTGTCTGGGTTCTATCTCTCCATATCAGTTTCTCCATATCAGTTTCTCCATCTCAGTCTCCTGTCTGGTTATCTTGTCTCTGCTTGGTAGACAACATGTCTCTTTCCACCAAGCTGGAGGCCTTCTTCTGAGCACAGTTGCTCAGCATACTCTCTGTTAGACAGAGGGCCCCATCTCAATGACTCCATTCATGCTATCTCCTGCCCTAATGATCTGTTCACCATCTCTGTCCACCTCTTACTGCATTGGCAGTCCCAACCACCCCTTCCTGAGCCATGTACTACCTTCTGGAGTCACCCCTAGGTTCAAGGAGCACCAGGATGGTCAGCTCTTAACAGCCAGGGTGTTCATGTCATATTCCTTCTGAAGTTTCACTGTGAATTGAATCTGATTGAACAGTGCTGGGAATACTTAAAGCGGCTCTATTGTTTCTATCCGGAATCTTCCTGTGAAGACATGTTGAAGAAAAATGCACTTGAATGTCTAGACTTGGTACCCATTGGGTCAATCTGCCAGTACGTATCATGATGGAATCCCATTTGTCGAGAATGATGTTCACATGTCATTATGATAGCTTTTTCAACAGATCAATGAAATTCATGGATGCATATTCAAAAGGGCTTAACAGTTGTCAAGCTACATGAGCAGCATGAAAATATAAGGGTCATAGAGTCCTTCCTACAAACATCCTGGAAGAGCTCGATCATTAAAAACTTTCAGTAGATAGACAATCTTCATTTCTGAACTAGTATTTTTATAACTGTATATGTAATTCTTAATGTCTTATTTCAAAATTTCCATATAAAAAATTAAATGGTTATATAAACATATTCATGGCACAGATTGTCCAGCAGGCTACTATACAAATTTATATGTGTGTTTTCGATATATTTCTGACATATAGAGCATGTGATGTATATGACTGGAGTCACATGGGGTTGGTGGGATGTGTACACCCTATATCTTAGTATAGGGACTAACACGGGTGGCTGATTCACAGGGACCAACTGCAACTGCCCGCAATCAATGAGATGGGTCAGATACAGGTAAGTTTCCACAGTCATGGTATGGATCACAGGTACCTGCGGGTGTTGTATGTACATGTATTGTCACTACCCTAATAGAAAAGATTCTGTTGATCACTGTCGCACCTGTCCGTGCTATTTAGTCTACACTCATTCACCCATTCAAAACATCTCGAAATATCTCATAAAATGAACTCAGATCAGAATACCCCTCAGAGCACCCCTCGTTGTCTGCTTAATCCATCATTTTCATGGCCTTCTGCAAATCAAGCTCCATCCTCTCCTTATAGTATCCCTGGCCACTATGCTAATCTCAGCTCACCTTACCATCTTCATATATCTAATTCAATAATACCTAATAGTACTATGACACTCGGCAACTCTCGTCAAGGCATAGATCAAGAGAACTGGCCCCCAGTTCTCAGACTCGGAAGTCAAATATCAAGCCCTGCTCTCATTTCTGGTTCTGTCTCACGCCAAAAACAGAAAACGCCACCAATATATGGCATGTCCAACTTTGAAGCATGGAACTATACAGACAAGGAAATCATAGGTATGCAATCTTCTGATGGATTCTCTGATTGCATATTTACTGCTTCTTAACTATGGATACCACACTTTTGGTTTGGAGATTCCCTGTCTATTCCCATTACACTGTCACTCTCGAGCATGATATCCAATTATATGCGATGACATTCTGCTTTCATTGTGCTTATGACAACTCTTCACATTCTGTTGTCTGGCATGCATGGCAAAAGACTGGAGATGGTACTCACTCTCTGAAGACTACAATGGAGAAGTATAATCACCAATGTGGTGTGCACACTGTGGATAGTGCTGGTGGGCTTATACATGTGGATTACTCCCCTGCAGCACACTGCACTCTTATAGCACTTCGCTGTGCAACCAATTTCTGCTCCTTCAATTCTGTTAATGATTCTTGGTACAAGGTTGAAGTTGAAATGCTCTGACTTGGTACCACTCTTCTATCTGCAGCAACCGTTTCTCATGATACTTGGCTGTTGTATATCAACACTGCTAAGCTACTCAAACAGTATATTATTGTTGAGTGGTCTTTTCTTTCTTATATATGACTGCACTGACATCATCATAAAGAGTCATCATCTTCGATATCACGTCATCACTGATGGATGGTCAAGTTCTCTTAGGACTTCAGAGATTGGTTTAGTCATTCAGTACTACCTAGATGGTTATATTCACCGTCTTGTGCTTGAGTATATCCAGTCAGTGATTTCTTTATATTATGATATATACACACTAAACTTTTTCCACTAGAATTACTGAACAACATACTGGTAAGAATATTGCCCAGTCAATATTCCAATGTCTTGAGCAATATGGTATTCTTACTTTAGTGAGTTCTCTTATATGACTCTAGAGCTGAATCTGATATAAGTACAACAGATGCTTTTCCTTGTGATGGATAATGCCTCAAACTGTGACTCAACGGCATCTGAACTTGGAGTGTTGGCTCCATTGTTTGAAGGTGTTTCGTGGCGCCTATGTTGTCTTCTACATATTCTCAATCTAATTGCTAAGGTATAAATCTGAGTTTACTTAGTACCTTGCTAATAATCAATTCAGGCTATACTTGCTCATTTCTCAAAAGCTGCCAAGTGCAAGAAGACAGTCTCTGACCCATCTGCTTCTGGCTCATTACCTATAGAGGTTGATGCATTGGAGGAAGAGGGACTTGGTGATGATGATCTTGATAGTGCTGCTGCTGATGATGAGTCTGAAAAGCTGGCAGCTGTATCAGCAGGCCAGATCTTGCATGACCAGGCAGTGGTGAAGTCAGTTAAGGCACATGCAATTCTGTATATGGCAAAGAAAGGTATTCAAACAACCACTGCACAAGAACAAAATGCGCAAGGAATTATCTCTAAGGTGAGAGTATTGTCTGTATTGTGTATATTTGTGACCCAGATACTTGATAATGATATAGGTTTCTGGTCTTGCACATCATGTGCATGACTCCACCACAATTTTACGTCCAGAGTTTAAGAGGCTATTAGCTTCAACACCAAATCTTAATACTGACAAAAGAAACACTCTCGCGCTGGGTTGCAACCTGATGGAACTCTGAGTATAGTTGTCTAGATGATCATATCCGGTTACAGCCTGCTGTAGAATCACTCACTGGTCAATCTCATCTGAAGCTTGGAGCTTATCAACTCAATAGTGAGCAGTGGATATTAGCACGTCAACTTCAAGGTCTTCTCAAGTTGAGTTGTTTACTGCATTCTAATATTTGCTACACATATCAATCTCTCTATCAGATTTTTGTTCCAGCAACACTTGCCTTTTCCCAAGCAAAGTTACCTTTGATAACTGAGGCAATTGGGCTAATTGATGATATTATTCTTGACCTTGAGCATGTGCAGGACTCCGAAACTAATCGGAGAGGTGATCAAGTGTCACCTGTCATCTGCATTGCTGCTCAGTTAGAGATATTTGTTGCAAACAAATACCTCACTTTGTTTCATCAATGCGAGGTCTACTCAATTGCTATAGCTATGTCTCCAGACAAGAAGCTTCAGTGGTTTTCTCATCGTCATTCTCGCTGTATTGAAGATGTAGATGAAGTACAGGAGTCTGTTATTGACCAGTGGAACAAGTCATATAAACATTTGCCAACAATCAACATTCAGACTTCACAGTCATCAGAATCCTTTTATTTGCCAGTAAGTGTATCTATCTACTGTACAGGTGATTGTGTGCTAAAATTGACCTGTGTAGGCAGAGGATGACGATGATGATTGGGCTTCCCAGTGTTGTCAATCTGACTTAGCCCAACATACAGCCTTACTTGGCACTACTGCGATCCCTGATGATATTGAGGCTTATCTCGCTGAGCCTCCAATGTCTTTAGCTGAACTTCAGAGACATAATGGTGTTATGATGTATTGGCACACTAATAAGGATAAGTGGCCTCGGTTGTATCAATATGCTTCTGATTACTGCTCTGCTCCTGGTAAGTACTTATCAAATCACTTTGAAAAATAAACTCAAAATTGATTTAATATTGACTGCATTATTACAGCTTCTTTAGTAGAAGCGGAAAGCGCATTCTCCAATGACTGTCATCAAGTTAATTTCATGCAAACAAACATGTCCCATGACACCTTCAATGCTTCAATGTGTATGGGTTCTTGGTCAGAGTCCAGCTTCTTTGACTTAAAGAAAGCAATTTTATGCATTGATCAGACTATTATGGATGGAAGAAATGTGTAGACTACTCTACCAACTCTTAACAATTGTTTTGTGCTCTTCAAATACTAATATTGGTTTACTCATGTAGCATTCACAAAGTAAAACTAACTTTCAATCTGTGTATACATTCTGATACCAGTGTTTGTGTAGATTCTGCCCATGCACCAACAAAGGTCCCAATGAAGTGTTCTGACACATTCAATATTGAGGACATTGAGGCCACTTTTGTGGCAGCTTTGCTATCTTTTTGTGTTCCTAGCATAGCTGCCATGTAATGTACAGTATGTACAAAACTAGTTTTGTAATAATATGGTTTTTTTTTGGTTTTTTTACTGCCTGTTATGCCAACCCGGAAAGGAAGGAAAGCCCAAAATTGCCTGACCTATGGGTAAGTATGTGGAATTTATTATCATTTCCGGTGTCGAGTGCCGCTGCTTACATATCACGGTGCTCCGCGCCACACATTCCCCCTTTCGTCGTACATATATACTGCATGTACGGCTCCATACCCCTTTATCTGTTTGTCTCTTGTACTACCACCACGAAGACAACCGGAATGTATTCTTTGCTTTGCTGGATTTCCGAGTGACGGCCAACCCTTATTTCAACAAAGTAATACCACATGGACAGCCTCTCAATAATCTTTTAGTATTACTTTCAAAAGAATCTTAAGAGAAATCACTTTTGAAAGTATTTTAGTTGTGCTAAAAGATATATAATCTTCGTATACTTTCGGAATTATATTGAAAGTCAAATCTATTGAGATTTTTTCTGGCACTTTCTGTGGCTGTGTACGGACTCTTTTGTATACAAGTAACCGATCGATCAAGTTGACGCGTTTTCAGGGGTGCTCTCCTATACACCTCGATCCTCGGACTTTGAACACCACGATGGTCGGGATAACAGTCATTGTCAATCAGTAACCGTGCCTGCTCATTTTTTTTTTCACTGTACTCCCACCCTCTCTCCTGTCCGCATTGGCAGCAGACGGACGTGAATGCTTTCTTGTGCCTGTTAGGGACCATCTGTCCAGGAACCTCAGGCTCAGGCTGTGGAGTATATTGCCCGTCTTTCACTGCATAGCAGCTCTAGTCAAACTTTCAGGTCAATGGGAGCCGTTTTATTGAATCGACGACAGGTATATCTAACCCAGAGCTAAGGGCCGAGACTTTCAGGTGCGTTCTAAGTCTGTGCGCTGTCAGCCTAACGTTTTCATTATTAAACTGCCTTCAGGTTCTCAGAAGAGCTTGAAAAGTCTTCGCAATCTAAATGGATGCAGTATAAAGAGTAGTGCAAAGTACGATATCGAGCTGCCAGCACCCTTAGCACTTCTCTTTCCACAAAGTGCCAACATGCTTACTCGGGCAACTCGTCTTCTTTTGTTAGTCGCACTGACTGCTTTCCTCGCTAGTAGGTTCCGTTCAAGGAATATTAAACGTCGTTGAACTCATGCTACTACATATGTATAGAGGCCGATATCGTTTATCCTGGATCCCAAGGTTCACCTGCGGCCGACGCGGGAGCACTTGATTTGAATAACACTAACACTGACGCCGAGACTATCGCCTCTACTGCCTTGCAGGTTGACCAGAAGTCTGGCGCGACGAGTGACGCTCCACCCGGTCTTCCAGCTGCTGACACCACGGTGACTGCCGTTGATGGCACCTTGGTCAACCAGAATATTACCAGTGCGACGCGTCGTAGTATCTCGACTACTACTCATTTGGGACGTCGGAACAACTCAAACTACGAGCTTGTCTTCTGGGGAACTGGTACAGGCCTCGATGACCGCGACGCTTCGGTCGATGGGACAGCGTACCTGACCTATACTTTAGTCAACAACGCAACTTACGACATCGACGACTGTCTTGCCTTCTGTGACAGTGTTGAGGGATGTGGTACGTCCATTTCCTACGTGATTATGATCACCTTCTAACCCACATTGCCAGTTTTCGCCAATCTGTACTATGAATTCAACAACGAGCTTCTGGACTTTGTCTTTTCAGAAAAGTCTAATTTGAAGTGTGCCCTATACGGTGACGTGCACAGTGCGGAGGAGAAGACCAATTTTGGCGGACAACAGCTCGAGTCGCCTCCTGCCGGTCTTGACTATATTCAGCAAAGCAGTGGATGGGCCGCGAAGAGTCTCGTCGATCCTGCTACTCCCCCTGGTTATGAACCAGTCTTCGGCCCTCTCGATGGTGCGAATAATGCCCCTGGTGTGAGTAGTACTATCCATGTATAGTTAGTACCATGCTAACTGGTCTTTCTACCTAGTACATGGGCTTTGCCTTCATCGATCAATATGATGTCCAAGCCTGTGCAGATCTCTGCAACACTCGCGGCGCTGACTCCGCTGGAGGAGGTTGTCAATTCTTCAATATTTGGCGTGCCCTCGTCAATGGAATTCCGACCACATACACCTGCGCTATGGTAAGCACGTCACTTGAGTTCGTTTGAGCTTACCTTCTCTGACCCCTTGTATGCAATGATAGTACTTCATCCCTACCGACGCATCCACCGCTGTCAATTACGGCCAAGGCGACCTCAAAGTAACCGAATCCCGTGGGTATCGCCGCAAGAGCTTCGTTGCCGATGGCGGATTCGAGGGTTACACTTGCGACACTAATGTTACTGTACCCTTCTGTTTCACTACTGGATACAGTGCTTGGCAGGGCACAACTCCCGTTGGTGGTCATGTCGACGCCTCCATCATCCACTATACACCCTATGCTCACAGCGGAAGCTCTGTTGGTTTGCTGGGCTCTGCGTTTGGTGAAGACGATTTCGCTGGTACCCTTGCTCCGACACAACCGCTAGCCACTGAAAAGGGAGCGACATATTCCATCCAATTCTTCCTCTCCAGTACATTCACTGGCCAAGAAGGCGAGGCGAACGCATATGTAATGGTCTACTGGAACGGTATTACCATTGCCACCATCACACCTGGTTTCAGCCCGTGGACTTTCTATCAGTACCAAGTTGTAGCCAAGGGCAACGATGTGCTCGAGTTCCATGGTGGCAATGCCCCAGCCTTGAGCTTCATCGACGATGTTTACGTTTTCCTTGTCTAAGTCGCGGAGGATGCCGCTGATGGTCCATGTCATCTTTCTACCCTAAATTTCATGCTCAACTTGCTTTTGATCTACAATCACTGTCAAACTAGTATACTACAGTTTTACTTCAATCAAACCTTAGATGTAGTACGAGTTAGGTTATGTTCTCTTTGAGATGTAAGATACACATCGCATTACAAGCGACACATGGGAAAGAAATCGAAAGTATGACAGAAAGACTACTGTAAAAAAATTTACTTCATCCAAGCAATAACGTTAAGTCCATTCCGAGATCATGAGCATAAGATCCATCGCAGTAGTACCTCAAACATCAACTGATATTTTATCGATACCCTGTATATCCGTCATATCCAGGCGGGCCACTAGCACTATATTGTCCTTGCTGACTCTGCGGCTGCTGTCCGCCCACCAAGGAAGCTCTCACGGCCGCATATGGATCGGCATATTGCATCGTCCTACTCACTTTCGGACCGAGATCTGGCTCAGGTATGGTAGGCGGACCCGATATTGGGCGTGCCGGCGACGTAGCAGCAGCACCAAACCCAGATGGTGCAGGGTCATTGAACGCGCCGTACGCATCAATACTTGGCCTCGAGGCGGGTGGCGGGGTGTATGCTGATGAAGGTGTGTATGCAGAAGAGCCGTAGGGTGCAGAAGAGGCGCCAGAGTATCGATTTGAGTCGGAGAAAGGGTTGGCGCCGCCTGCAGGGACTGGTGGAATGCCTGGTGCATTGACAGGAGAAACGTGGTGATAGTCATCGTCTTCGTCATCTCCACCCTCTGTATGGTGATACTCTTCGTCGACGGGATGCTGAAAGGGAGGATCACGAGGACCTAGAAGTTTGCCTTGTCGCCAATTTATGATGAGAAGGATGACCGATGCAAGCCAGAAGACTGGAATAGAGATTAACAGATAATTCGGATCAACAATGGCCAGACTTACTGAATGCTAGCCAAAGGAAAATCGCCGCCGCCTTCTTTGTGTTACACCATCCTGGGAGACCATTCTTAAAGTCGTCCCCTTTGTCGGCATTGGGATCATTGTCGGCATTCTTACATCCTGCCTCTGTCCACGCGGATATAGTCACGATGAACCTACAAGCGAAGGAATTAACCTGTGGCCGTACGTTATGCGCAGCAGCAAAACTCACGCAATCAACAAGCTGGCAGTTGTGCCAGTCCCGGTGAGTATGAACCCTACTCGGACCTCCTTTAATGCGCGGGCGAGTCGTACGAACTTGTCGTATTTTTCGTAAAGTACTGGTACGGTGAGCATGAAAGTGGATAGTAAAATGCCCATGATAGTGATGAAGAGGGTGAAACCGCTTAGTCCAGCTAAAAACAAGAGTGTAAACCAAAGAGTGTAGTAAAAGGACATGCTCTACGTACATGGACCAACATCCCACTTGGCTTGAAACGCGGCCACACTAGCAAAGCAGGCCATAGCGAGAAAATTGAAGAATATCTGCGACGCATGGAATACGATCGCTGGTTTTGAGATAATCATCTACCGAAAGCGACGGGCGATGAGTACATGAGTGAACTGTCGAGGGGTTGAAAGAAAGAAGATTGGGGTAAGAGAAAAGGACCCAACACGGACCCAAAGCCACAACACCCAGGCGACTGGCACGAATAGCAGAAAGATGAGCGTATTCGGATTGTCTGCCATGCACGCTCATCTAAACCGCCCGCTTGCACTCAGGAAAAAAGCAGACGGCAAGGTGTACGGCGAAGTGGAGTAGTAGAATAACACGATCATGGTTATTTATTCTCGGTGAATTCAGGAAGATGACCGTGGAGAATACATGTCAAGTGGGCCATGGTTATTGGATAGAATGAATAGTAAATGGGAAGAAAGACAATGCGCATAGCATGTGTCTGAGGGAACTACAAGAAAAGACCTACATCATCCTCAAAACCAATAGCACCAGCACTACTAATTCCCCCTGCTCCTGCAAATGGTGTCGACGGCGAGGCATGCTTCGATGATTTTGCAGGAATTATCTTGAGTGTTGTCTCTTTCAAGCGGTCTAGGAAGTCCATGAGCGACGTTAGATATCGATTGTAACGGCAAGATAGATTCGAGTAGAATGGAGGACGGCGGAGACAAGAGAATCGAAATAGAGTAGTCGCTGGGGAATAGTGTTGTCAAGAAAAGTATTGGAGATGAATGAGGTTTGTTTAAATAAATGGAGGAGTAAGTAGGAGAGGAATGAAGTAATGCGCGGTGCCAAGTAACTAACGCTGCACAGCCATCGCTTTATATTTTTATCCGTTTGCCTTCACAACTTATTTGATCCCACCTCACCTCGTCAAGCAATTTACTAAAGTTGTAATATCTTTTACCGAAACACAGTGTTCAGACAGCTTTCGCCTTCGGATGGCTTATCACTTGTAGTGCCAACCGCAGCAGGCACTGAGTAAATTTGCCCTTCTCCGATTTCGTCAAAACGTCACCAACAGACGCGCAGACATTGCAACTGAGAGGGCCTTTCAGTAGCAACTCATTGAGCCCAAAATTATATAGGAAGTCCAAATGATTTCATCGACTGATATCCCAATAAATATTAATCGCATTAAAGACATGCATGATATGAGTACGTAGCGTGAAGGGTATGCTGCCTGGTACGCTGAAGAGATTGTTTCCGTGGTTGTAGACGAGTTGGTGAGTGAAAAGAGATTTTGTAATGGTTTTTTAATACGTATAGCACGACAGTCCAAGTCACTGTTGCACTCAGAAAATGGCGCGTACAAGACCACCTCCAATAGCAGCACCTGTAAAGAATACTCATCAATTGACTGACCACATCATTATTAACATGCCAATTGAACTTACCGGCACCTATTAAACAGAAAGGGATCAGAAACTCTGTCAAACGGAAAAACAAGATTGAACCCACCAAACCCAACACCTCCCGCTGCGGAATGGGCCATCGTGTTTCCGTATTTTCCAAACTTGCTCTTCTTCTGCTCTTGTCCAGCATCCTGCTGCAACCCCACATTGTTTGTCCCCACTCCAGGGGGCGGAGGGGCGTTGACGCTCTGATGCGCTGCACCAAACGGTTTATACACAGGTTTCTCCTTTGCGCCATTGAATGCGGGAGGAAGTGTGCGACCACCCACCGCAGTAGCAGGAGCCGGGGATGGAGCTACAGCAGCAGCAGCAGTAGGGGGTAGCTTCTCGACATAAGAAGATGGGAACAGAGCTTGACGGCCATTGACTTTGCCCGTCCACCAATCAGCGTTGGTTTCCTCGACGATTTCAATGACATCTCCAGCGGAGAATGACAGATCGTCAGCATCCTGTTCATGAACAAAATTAAGTGTACAATTGTTAAAGAGGGGTTTATTGACATCTCTTACAGCACCGTTCTCATTGTACGCCCATAACGCCCTTGCCATCACTGGCTGAGGACCTGCTGATACCGAGGGCATCCTCCTTGCAAATGGCGGTGCCGAGGGTGTAGGCATAGCACGTACAGGTCCTGCGTTTACGCTGACATTGTTCAACTTGCTCAGGAAAGCCGATGCGTCAGATCTGGGCATGTAGTTTTGAGAGACAAGAAATTCGACATTCTGTTCGATTTGAGAAACAACGTGAGCAAGAAGAGCGTCAGCCTGAGTACCGGAGGCAGTCATGATGAAAGAAAGTGGTCAAAGATGAATATCACACAGGTCCTACATTGGACCAAGCCAGGTACAATTGACTGAGCCGCAAGGCTGTGGGCAATGTTCGAACACGTGACCTGAGCAGCCATGGCTGCTACCCTCATCCCCTCCGTCCCCGTCTTCGTCTCTCCAGAAGAACACAGGACACTCGTGGCATCTACCCCCAGCTCCTTTAACGATATCCCACCAGTATTGCGCCACAAGGAAGACTTTGTATCAGTTTCTCTCGACCCACCTCTCGATGGATTCGTTGAAGACGATGGCAAGGAAGGCACCCTATATGTCATTGATAGGTACGCCATCTAGCTTAGTTTTAGCTACGCTCGCATTTCTCAACGGAATCATTGTTTCAGCTTTTTAGTATTCATGTCAACCACTGGTAAAGGTTTTCAAATCGAATATCCATCGATCACATTACATGCTGTCTCGCGAGGGAATACCAGCCCATCTATATATTGTCAACTTGACGAAAGTGCACTATCGACTGTGCAGTCGAACCAAAACGCTGATAATCACATATCCATGAATGGCAACCTCACAGAGGAAGGAGGAGATGAGGATGAGCAACACCAAGTTGATTTGGATATGCGCGAATTGAACATCATACCACGAAATGCAGAATCACGTCCGTTCACTCTCCATTATTTCTTTCTTTCACTTCGCGCTTATGTGCTATCATCCAGTGGACCCGATATTTGAAGCCCTCTCCTTTTGCGCGTCCCTTCATCCAGATCCTCCAACCTCCGATGATGAGGACGATTTAGAAGCAGCATTCGCGGACGCACCAGACGGTACTTTTGAAGTTTTCACAGGATCGGAGGAGCAAGAGCTAAGTGAAGTCGGGAGGGTGCGCAGTGATTTTGTCAACGATAATCGTTACGCGCCATACTAGCCTGATCTCATTACAGGCAGCACTCGCACACCTTGAGAGTATCATTTATGATCCCTTCGAGAAGCGCGATGAGGAAAAGGAAACTCTGGAAGTCGAGGCTAAAAACCCATGACAGGTGGTGGTATATGCCAACAAGGCGAAGTCTCGGGGCCTATGTAGGAAATTTACCAGTCTGCGAATGCTCTACAGTGTTTGATATATAAAAGTACATGTAGTCATTACATAAATGCGTGATACTCTGAAGGTACATTCGATAATCAAGGCACATAACCCACTGTAATGCCTACTTCTCTTTGTCGTTTCCGAGCTTTAGATTTTTCCAAACAAACCACCCGGTTGTCCCTGCCCAAGTGAACCCAATCCGAATCTTAATCTTGTTGCTTTCGCCAGCGGAGTGGCAGGTGCCGACAGTGACGGTGATGAACTTGGTTTCGCCAGGATTTTATCAAAACTAGGCAGTACGGGTGACGCTTTTTGAAACGTTGGCAGTGGTCCCCAGTCAAACGAAGTCGCCGGCGGAGATTCCGACTGCCCTTCAGAGCAACAGACCCATGCTGCTTTTCTGCGTCGCACCTCGTCGACCAGTAGGAACTGGGGTTACTGGTTGGAATTTATCTTCAGGGAAAGAAAGCGTGTCCCAGTTCGTGGGAATGGCTGATTGACCAAAGAGAGGACCTTGCATGATGGGCGTGTTGAATTGCAGCCCCTGGGAAGCTGGTGTCGCGGCAGATAAACTGTTAGGCATTCATCCTCCCAGGCGTGCTGAAAGCTACAGTAACTCTTCCCCCACCCCCACCCCCCTCAGTAGCTTCTCTGGCCTTCGTATTCAGTAGCGCTAACCTTCAACAACGTTGTTTTCAGTTTGTAGGCAGGTGGGCAGAACGTTCAGCTTTTAGAGCCGCTGCGGTGGTTA
Organism: Omphalotus guepiniiformis; assembly: GCA_028554645.1. Classification (NCBI taxonomy): domain Eukaryota; kingdom Fungi; phylum Basidiomycota; class Agaricomycetes; order Agaricales; family Omphalotaceae; genus Omphalotus; species Omphalotus guepiniiformis. The sequence continues at coordinate 209,973 of JAQOOI010000050.1, forward strand.
CTGCAACGTCAAGTGTAATAATAGAAGGACGTGCCCGAGGAGCGACAGGAGGGAGACGTGAGTCTCGCTCCCAAAGAGGCCGCAGACGAGGCAGATGCCGTATTCAGAGTCAGGGACGGAAATCCGCGATGTGAGTGCTTTAAGTTCGTCTGTTTGCTGCTGGAACGCGATGTCGATGTTCCGGTATGTTCGGTTGACGAGAGAAGGCGCCCTGTGATGCATCGATTGAGCACATTATTAGACATGACGGCTCTGACCATAAGACAGGTCGCCCTGTATTGAGCTCACTGAGCTTTCTCTTATGGGCGCGCAATTGATCTTCCAATTGCTCTACGCGTGTTTGCAAGGTCTAGCACTGGTTCAGCCGACCGCAATTCAGAAGTACGTTGCACTTACCCGGATGTTTCTTCTAGATTATCCAAGTGTTCAGGACCAAGAGTCCTCGATTTCAGCATCTTCAAAAATCCATTGTCGCCCTTGTTGAATCGAGCTATTTCTTCCCTTCTCGCGCCAGCTAGTGATGAAGGTCAGCTCGGCAAAGAAAATAGCTAGAATTCATGATATGAACCTTTAACCATGTCCTTGATGATGAGAGCCTCTTTCTGCTTTTCTGTGGCCATTTTTAGATCCTTGATGTCTGATTCGAATTCCTTCAACACGACTCCGAACTGGACAGCATCGCACAGCGACCACTTCTTATCGTCACCGAGGTCTTCTTTCCTTCGTAAACCGCCAGCAGACCTTGATAAAGCCTCGCGTTTCTTAGCTGTCAATTCAGCAACTTGACGCAGCTGAAAGATCAAAGGTAGAAGATCAGTAGGGTATCGCGAACGGTATTGACACGTAGTTTACACCGTCTAATTCCTTCATGATTTGGGCAAACAAAATCGCGCATTCTTTCCTCATACCATCCTCCAGGGACAAAGGGTTTTCTACAGGAGCCTTCAAAGGAGTAGCGACAGAGCCAGTAGAAGGTGCAACCACATTGCCAGATACACCAGCAGGTGCTGAAGAGCTTAGCTTGGAGAACCCAGAGGCGGTGTTTGACCAGATTTTCGCCCAAGGTAGAAGTGAAAGAACTTGGCTTCGGACTTGGATCTCCACTCGCAGAGCCAAAAACGCCAAGAGGTTTGCCACCAAAAAACCCACCAGCTGATGAAGGGGGTGATGGCGTAGCAACAATGTTGCTGGGCTTGACGCGATCATTTTTACCATTTGAGCCGATGGGTGGAGATGGGGAAGTGGTACCAAAGGCCTTACCAAACAGACTTGGTGTGCCTGGCGGGGCAGGAGGTGTGAAACCTCCTGCTACACGGGTACCAAAGAGTGGCGTTCCCGGTCCTACAAGTGAATTAGACTGTTTGGTTGAGGTCATTGGCGCAGCTGGGGCCGATGCAGGAGAAGCTGTTGCAGTTCCTCCGAAGATGCTTGACAGTGGGGGAGTTTTTGGCCTTTTGGTTAGGGACGGCTTAACCTCCTCTTCTACTGGCTTGACCAGCGACGGTAATACACCAAAAGGTTGCTTCGGTGAGGCAGGACGAGGTTTATTGGTGACAACTGACTTATTCTCAATATCCTCTTCGTCGTCATCTGAAAGAGGCACGTTAGCCAGTGGCGAGCTACGCGTCGGTCGAGTGTTAGGCCGACCAAGACCGACTGGTAACGCAGGAGGTACCACAGGCGTAGGTGAGGCGGTTGTGGTGATTGTACCAATGGGCTGATCTTGTTTACTAGAAACTGACGTAGTGGCACTTGGTACAGGGAGCTCCGTATCAGCCGATTTGCTACTCGAAGGTGATACAAACACCTGGTTCCTTTCTACGGTATCCTTTCCTTTGTCACCTTCACCTTCCTTCAGAAATTCCCAGAACTGGGAGCACTCCAAAGGCGGACGCTGAGCCACTAAACGCACTGAAAACAGTTGAAGCTGGTGTCTTCGTAGGCGTTGTAGTCGGTGTAACCGAGGCCGATGAAATCTTAGCAAGACCAAATCCAAATCCAAGTTTGGAGGGAGACCCAAAAGTAGGTGTCGCCGAGACAGAGAGTGTGGTTGGCTGATCTGGTGTAGACGTTTTAGGGGCCGGGCTCAGATTACTAAACACGGAGACTGTGGAAGGCTTGTCTTTATTGGCATTGAAGAAAGGCAAAGAAGTGGGTAGTGCGCTACCAAAGGCCCCGAAGCCGGTCGAAGGCTTACACGGAGCCTGATGGTGGTGTATAACCAAAAACTCCTGGCGCGGGTGTTGCAGGTGGAGACGTGGAATGTTTAGCTGGGCTCTGACTTGAACGACTTGCCGTAGCTGTAGGGCTTCCTGACGCTGCGGAAGCAGGCGACGACCTGCCTGATTGTGTAGGAGACTGTGTAGGAGAGTCCAGCGAGGTACTGGAGTTGTCCGTAGCGAAGACCGGCCTTTGGAACGCAGAGTCAGTACCGGAAACGGAGCCACCGCCTAACGCAGAAGGCGCTGCTCCGAATGCTGCTGATGATGCAGGCGCCGCGAACACGCTAGAAGTCTCCGATTTCACCGTGTTGAAGGGCCCTCCACTTGACTGTGCAGGATGGCCAAACACGGAAGGCCCACTAGATGCAAGTGCATTGAATGCACCTCCAGATGAAACTGTAGCCCCCCCATCAGCTTTCTTGGCACCAAAGGCATCCGGACTCGATTACTAGAGTTCTGCGACGTTTCAGCGCCAAAAGCAGACTTTCCTGCAGGTAATGCGCTATTCAATCCAGATGGGCCATTAGCAAAACTGGCAAACCCTTCCGATGAAGGCAATGTTGTCGGTTTTCCGAAACTTGAGAGCCCACCCTGGGAGAATGCAGTGAAACCTCCGCTAGCCGGACTACCTGAAGGCTTAGGTGCTTTGGTACTGAAACCTGATTGTCCAAAGGCAGGTTGTCCGAATGCTGATTTTCCGAATGCTGGCTGGCCGAAAGAGGGTTCGCTCATGTCGGATTGCCCGAATATAGACTTGCGCTGCTCGTTGTCAACATTTCCAAAGGCTGATGGTTGCTTGGGCTTAGCACTGAAAGCGCCGCCACTAAATGCTGAGGCGGAGGTACTACTGGTGCCTCCAAATACACCCCCACTGCCGAATGCACTGGTGCTAGAGTCGTTACCAAATGCTCCAAATTCCGTCGCAGGCTTGATCACACTTCGGCCTCCCGATCCCGACCCAGAAGTAGGAAGCTGAGAGGGGGACGATTGATTTTCTGGGTGATCAGGGGGTAGAAATAATGGAGTTGGGGTGGCAAAAATCCCACCCCCGCCAAAAGTAGAAGATGTTTGCCTAGAGCTCGATTCAGAACTTCCACCAAGAGATAGACCTCCGAACGCAGGTGTAGAATCCGACATGGACTCGTCCCGCGTTATTTGAGGAGAGGTAGTACCAGCTGAATCGAAGGGGGAAAGACTGGCGGCAGGTGCTGCAGAGCCGAAGCCGCCCGTCCCAAACGGGCTATGGGAAGTCGAAGCAAACGCACTAAAACCACCTGAAGAGGATGAAGATGCAATTCCTGTCTGAGGAGCAGAAGATGGTCCAAAAGCAGTCTGACCAAAAGACGGCTGACCAAAAGTTGACGTAGTGACTGCCTTCTCGAATCCAGCCTGGCCAAACGTAGTTGAGGGTTAAGGCTACCAAAAACAGATGCAGCCTGCCCAAACACTGAAGGTGAGCTTGTTGCAGCTGGGCCACTGATGACAGAGGTTTGTGGCTCTCGAGACTGGCTAAATGCCGACGTTGAAGTCGAACTATCAGCTACAGTCGTGTATGCAGGGGTGTTCGTGGTACCAACTAATCCCACATAGTGCTTCCTTTCCGGGTAATCAACATACCAGCCTTGTATTGTTCCATCATTGAGGTAGGCGTATACGATAGGATAACCTCCCTCCGTTTCATCGATGTCGGTCAAGTCAAGCTCCAGGGACAACAAGAAGGTATCTTCTGACTACTTATCCAAGGGTATAGAAAGTGGGTTTTCTTGAGATTGCTGATACCGCTGGTTCCCCATATTTCCAATGGTTTCAAGGTCCGTGCAAGAGAAATCGCCGACGATGACGAGAAGTCTGTTGTCGTCAGCATCGTCGTCCCATCTGGGAAGAATAGCGACATATGAACTCTGTCTTGTCCTGTCTGGGGCTTGGAACGAATGCTCAAGTCGGGTCCAACTGATTGGAGAGGTTCGTAAGTCTGAATGTACTATATGATGCACAGGGTCGGAGTTGCCGGGAGTGGTAGAAACATAGCTCGTGCGGAAGGTGTGACCTGGGGATAGCCAGTTAAGGGATACCAACTTGCCGTCTGCTGAAGGAGGTATGTGCCTCTGGGGAGAAGCCTCTGTTGCTCAAAGTGAATGTCATAATGTCCCCAAACTGAAGTCCAATCGCTAGTTGCTTTCCTTTGGGAGACCATGCAACTACAGATAATCAGGAGTTACTGTTTCAATCCGAACGACTTTAGCGACACACCTGTTACGGGTGCAGAGTTCGCATCTCCTGCAGCCCAGCCACCTTGCACGTTCCTGTTCAGTAGTTGCACAGTACTATGTGCACGAACCACAGCAGTCAGTTCAGCAAGGCCCTGGTCGTCATGGCTGGGGTTTGATTAAATTTGAATGATTGGACTTGCATAGGTACGCAAGATATTCAGTGGCGCAATGTCGGTCGTTCCTAGAGAGAATACGGCTGAAGTATCATAAGAAACTATATCCCCAGACTTAATTCCAACGATAAATCGCTTGTCGTTGTACGCGAAAGTAATGTTAAGTGGGTTCAGGAGTCGAAAACGAAAGTGTGCTGTGATGTGAAGATTGGGTTGTTGCCATTAGCCTCTTTCATAGCCTTCCGTAGGTCGCTCATGTCGGAATTCCCGGTCCGACAATATATGACTATATATGCATATATCAGGCCGTCAGGCTCGGCCGGAAATATATGACCATATCAGAATAACGAAGCAGCAAAAATGGTCCCATATTTAGAAGTATATATGAATTCCGCACAGCTTATATAATCCGACGCTTGACGGTTGGTGGCAAATTTGGGGCATATTTTCTTTATTTTCTTTATCTAATCAAATGGCCGGACATTATCAGGTGCCGGGCCATATATGGGGGATCGGGGATTTCCGACACAGAGGAGAAAGAATAAAACCTGCAGTACCATTGTTACATTTTTGAGACTCGGATTGATACCCACAGCAAGACATTCCTTCGATGTCGGTTCAACGTTGATTTGCGACTGAGCTGGTCGAACCAGGCGCGTGAAGTCGCTCATTGTTGTAGTAAAATGTCCTTGACTTTTGCCGAAGCGCGTGACCGCTCGGTGCCGGCCAAAGCTGCCGCCACGATGTCGAAGTGAACGCTGACATATATCATGAGTTCTTCAACTAAGGGATACTATAATCAAAGTACATAATGCTATACATACACATAGATAGTGTTGATAATTGTTCAGTTGAAATACTTTACGAAAACAATATATGTGCCAGAGCGGATGCAAATGGTATCAAAAGAGGGAAAATAAATTTAGACAAGGGAATAATTCCATCTTGGACTAGCGCCGACGAGTCCGCCGCGTTGAAGAGACGGCTATTCTCGATGGTTTTGTTCTCGGCGCGAGATCAGGCTGAACCTCATCTTCGTCATCTGCATCATGTCTCTCGAGATATTCATCAAGACGTTTGGACTCCTCTGTGCCATCATTTGCCAGTGTACCATGGTTGTCACCATCCTCCTCGGCTCCTTGGACATATCCCACTCCCATGTAGACCGGAGGACCTCCAGCACCACCATGAGCAAGGAAGCCTCTCTGTTCCCTCAGACCGACTCCCGTCAAGACACCACTTTCCAGCTCGTCTGCATCCCCATTTTCTCTTTGGAGCGACCGCATGTCTACTAAGCGAAGCTCTTCGTCCAAAGTTTGGCGCCGTCTGCTGCCCGATTTTGAGGATGCCGAGGACCGCTTGTTTGAACGCAAAGAGGAGGTAGATGAATTACGAGACATGAATTTCAAAGTAAGTGGATCCTCGTCGTCTGACTCACTGCTCCTCGGATGTGGTGGAGTAGGTGGTAAGATACGAGGAATGACAGGGCGTGCAGGAGGGCGCGGCCGGTTGGGAGAAAGGGCTGGTAAGGGAGATGTAGGAGGTCTTTTAGAAAATGCAGGTATTGTTTTCCTAAATGGCGTTGCTGGTCGTTGGGAAGCCAAAGACTTTGACGAAGTTTTTTTTGGAGAGCCATCATCCATCTCGATATCAAAGTCAACAATTTCAGGATCTTCCAAGTGTACTCGTTTTTCCATCACTCTTGGTTCGTGGCCTTCATCGTCAAGCGCCGAAGCGACAGGAGGCGTTGATGGGAGACGGTCATCTGGATCAGGACTCGTCTCTCCTCGCTCAGCATCATTATCCGAGCACAACGAAGGCGTGTCAACGGGCATGATAGCGCTGGGTGCCCATGCTCGACTTGGGAAAGTGGTCCCTGGTGGTAATGTATAAGAGTGAGATGATGTAGAAGCAGTATTATCAGACAGAGGATTGGAATTGGAAGTAGATGTTGCGGAGCTTGAGTCTGATGGAGAAGCGAGAGAACGACGTTTGGCTAAATTTTCTGTCAAAGTTGATTTTGTGAATTCTGTAATGTTAGACTAATACTGCAGATCCATACCTAGTTCATGGCGTATGTCCAATGATTCACTGCCGGTTCTCTTCCTTTTCCCCTTTCCCTTCAGAGTTTCTTCGGTATTACTGCCCCGTGTACGGAGGTCTTTTAAGGCGCCTGTGAGCGGTGGAATAGGCGTAGATGTGGAGGGAGCTGAAGAAGAGTACATCGCCGATCTTCGGGAGGATAAATTGTTGAGATCCCGAGACTTTGTTCCAATGCTCAAGCGACTAGACTCGTCTAAGCTTGTGCTACTTGTGTTCGCTATCATAGAGCGACTGGAACCTAGATCAGTGGCGCTCGATACCTTGCGTAAACGAACGGTCTTCATCTCATTCAAGAATGCTGCCATTTTGTCCGCTGTGATACCTACGGTCGGTTGACCGTGGCGACGGAGTGGATTTATAGGGGCTTCGACAGGTGTAGGTGCATGCTTCAGCGCCGCGCGTGCGCCTGCGAAAGGGGCGTCAGAATCAGAGACTGGAGCGCGAAGGTTCAGCCCTAGTGGGGGAGGAGGGGGAGGGGGAGGGGGAGGTGGAATTGAATACAGCGGTGTCGGATGCCTAACAGGTCTTTTCGATAATTCCTCCTTGAGTCGAGCGACCTCCTCTTCCAGCATCTTGATTTTCTCCTTATCTCGTTCCTTCTCCCGCCGAGTCTCTTCATCCTCAGTTTTGTCACGTTCCCATCTTCGTTGATTACGCCGATGTTCCTCTTTAGCCTCAACCAACTCACGCTCCTTCCCTTTAACTCGTAGTTCGCCAGAGGTATCGCCGTCATTAAAATCAGTGTACTCTACCCGTACATTCCCTTTACGCACAGGAGGAGGAGGCATGAGCAAGCTGTCCTGATAATCATCGTCATCACTATCGACAACGATGAAATGGGCTTTCGCTTTCCCCTTGGAACGTGATTGTGATGGGGAGGGCGACGGGAGTAGAATAGAGGGCTTTGCACCGTCGGGACTGGTCTGAAAGCGGCTCACAGCAGCTTTCACAGAAGGAATAAGAGGTTTCCGGAAGGGAGACGTCTCAGAGGCATCATAGCGATGATTTGAAGGTCCGGCTCTGCTTGTGAGGTCGGCGATTGAATCGAAAGGATATAGGCTTTGACTTTGGAAATCGGACTCGCCAGCCTCGGTGGGAGCCAAGGAGGGAGAACGCGGGAAAAGGGATCCTGGCATGGTGACAGCTTGCTTATGTTGCTTTCGTTGTGTTAGGGGTAAAGGCAAACGATCAGCGTCGGATGAATCTGCATATGTGATACGCGATAAGACAAGAGCATCAATGAAGCAGGATCAAGGCTTACGATGTTCAGTGGTTTCTTGGGGAAAGTACGACACCGGAGTCGGTGTGCGAGCTGCCTGCAGTGTACTGGCCTCCGCCTGAGCTTCGCCCTCGGAGCGTATCGACAGAGGACTGTGTCGAGTCCCGCCCCCGCTTTGATTGCGATGTGTGTCATGGTTTTCTACACCAGAGCTAGTGTCGCGAGTCACTCTAAGGCTATCCGGTGAATGTCCACTGCGTTCGCTAGACCGTCTTCCCTGCCCGCGTCGCTCGCTATCGGCGTCGCCCTCAAATGACGAACGGCCCTCTCTGACACTCTTTTTACGCCTTTCATGCCGCTCCACTGAACTCCTCGAAGATTTAACGCGTGTTTGTGATGTGCGACTGGTATTCTATCAACAGTCGCGTTACACTGTCAATACAAGTGCAAGCTACCAATACAAAACCAAACTCACTACTGTAATGACCCCACCAGTGGCATTGGTAATAAATGAGCCGACTTCGTCAGCTACATAGTTGAAAACGCCGGACAGAATACCATTTGACGCGGGGGGATGTCTCTCTGCCATGCAGGTTGAAGGCAAGTTGTGTTGAATTTGGGGCAGAAGCTGTTGCCAAACACGATAGCACGCTCTTCAGCACTTCCATGATAGGCCTCCCACCAATCGAAATTTTAAATCAGTTTGCGGACGATACCAGTGTCGCACTCAACAGACTGTCCAAGCTAGGCTTCGATAGTACAGATCTGTTAGTAGCTTTCATATTCCTTCTCCTCATTTCGGGCTCACTCGTGGAATTCACTGCGTTTACCGAGATAGTTCAGCCTACCTGCCTTCCCGTCTCGCTGCTGTACTCGTTTTACTATACGAACAAGCTGGCCATTTAAGAGTTCTTCTTACCACTCGTTCCAAGCACCTTCGGTCTCATCCTGGTCAGACCGCTCTTCCTGGTGGACGTGTCGATCCTGAGGACAAAGACTCCATCACCACCGCAGTAATAATGTCCACTCGTAACTAGTCGACTATCAAGCTAACAAGTCTCTAGTTTCGTGAAGCGTACGAAGAAGTTTCACTTCCCTTGAATTCACCCTCGATCTACACAATTTGTTCTCTTGAGCCACATATATCGCAAGGCGGCGTTGTCGTGACGCCAGTTGTGGCGTTTCTAGCAGATACAAGTCTTTTAGATTCCCTCAAGAAAAACGAAGATGAGGTTGACCGTATTTTCAACTATCCACTGGAGGCAGTTCTGGATCCAGCTATGATCAAGAACGAACCCATTGCTCCACAAGGTTCAGAAGATTGGCCTTATGAAACCGAGTTCTATGTAGGTGCATCCCTACTTCGTTCCATCTGTCAATACTCATATCTAGTCAGAATTGGAGCGACAGAATCTACCCTTCTTTGAATAATACACCGTATCGCATGCACCGATTTCGGAGCGCTGCTTCCCCTGTGAAGGGTTTGACTTCGGATATACTAGTGCGTGCGACAGTTTCAATGTTGTATAGACTCCCATTCATACCACTTCCCTATCTAGATCATTGTCGCCACAACTGCTTACGAGAGATTGCCGGTGTATGAACGCTTTGCGGACGGACAGATTCCTGGCTTTTCTGCCATCAGTGAAGCAATACTAAGTTCCCAGGTTGCGCAGACTGCGAATAACACCCACTGACCTAAGTTGATTTTGTAGATTATAGATAAATATGTACCACCTTCAGATTCAACAGTTAGATGATTCAATGCACAGAATACAATAGCCTCTTCTGTCCCCGATAGCAGTGACTGAAAGTCTTTCAACCGCTGGTCCAGGGAGCCTCGAGCAATGCTAACGGGCCTTTTCTCGAGATCGTTGACGAAATCGTGTGCTGGTGTGCTGGCTCGCGATAGCTGTCTCTGCGCCGTCCTAGTTCCTCACCGCATTCATTTCGCTCCTACTCTAGTTCCACCACCCCACCCCTTTTCCGCCACATCGCGAGTCCTCTATCATGGTGCATCTTCGTAACGACACCCTGAATGAACGTCTGGGCGGTGAATGTAAGTCTCCAATCATATATATGTCTAACCTGTACTAAAATGTCTAGCTTCAACGATGACCTTCGCCCTGCAGACGTGTCTTCAAGGTCGATGAGCTTAGTCGACTTGCAGCGGAGGCAGTCAATTGGAGTCCCGACGTCCTCTCAGTGGAAGAACATTGGTTTAACCGTACTTTCGTTGTGGCTTCCGAATGTCGGCGCGTATCCCATACGCAGCTTCGATTCCCAAGTACTTTGCTGTCGCTAGTGAAGTGCCTACTATGGCCTTACTTCGTTCCTTTATTTGAGGTATACGGATACTCACCACCGAGTATATCTTTGTGGATTTCGTACAAGGCACCATGGTTCGATCTAAGGGAAGGGGAAATCATTTCAAATTCACGACAACTTGCTGAACTCTTGGCCTACTATGCCCGGCATCACACTAGAGGACAAGCGTTTCTGCCAGCGTCGGCCCAGATACAAGTCTGCGTCTATGGTATGGCAGGAGATCACAGCTTAACTAGATCGAGGACTAGGCCGCTCTCTGCCTTTTTAATTGGACTGACTGATAACTAAAGACGATAGTGCTGAAGCAACCCTCATAAGAGGGAATGAAAAGGAACTGGTGTATTTACAACGGTTCGGTCGACCGCTGTTGCCGTTGCATAAGAAGGAGCCGCCGCCGTCAGATCACATCGAGAACCTGGACCGTTACTTCCTCAGCCCTTTTGTCACCCATTCCCAGGAACCCGGCCTTCAGTCATTTCCGCATCCGCCATTCCGACCTCCAGCCAAGAAATATCCCTAGGTCCCCCGGCTTTAACTTACACGTCTTCGGCCTGATGACAACACACCTTGATCTTATCCCTCTCCTTACTATGCCCCAACAGCTACAGAACTACTAATATTGTCTCGCAATCTATGGCCTTTTCTACCGGAGAAGATGGATGACTCCTTGGACCAACCCAGCACAGCGGAGAGATGGAACCTCGCGGCTGGGTGCGCGCCGGGCACTATTGAAGAGGCCGTGGCATTCAGCAAGAGGCTGAAGGAGGATGGACTGGCTGCAGCCGAATCGGAAGAGGAACGGGCTCAGATCGCGGCGCACTAGCCCTTAGACAACATGGTCGAAGAGGAATACATGTAATGAATTCAAGCTGGATATTCCGCCGTGTTGTATCTTACCTGCTGATCTTGAGAATGATTCTGATTCCCCGAGAGAGCCTACATAATAGTTTTCCGGTCAACGAGGCAGCATTCTGGTATCACTTAGTATACATACATATGCAAGACTACTAATAAAGTAAATAAAGACAAGTTCAACAAGCCAATACACTGATCACATACAAATTATAATGTACAGTACATAGGGAAAGAATCGAAGGGCGCAAGTCGAGTACTTGCAGAAAAGGTATAGATTATCGTCCTCTCCAAGTCGCAACTGATAAATGATACTGTCCTACTAGAAAGCATGAGGGTTGTGGCACTACTGGCATGTGCAATGAGCGACAAACGACGGCCTGTCGTTGGCACTTAATGCGGTCAGTGGGACAGTCCCATGGCCCTCGCACCAGCCCCAACAGCTCCGTTCCATCCAAGAAACGATTCTTTGCGATGAACTCGATCCTCTATCGGACTATATTCGCTCTCGTCCGAGTCGATGAAATTGTGGGCCATTTGACGGCTTGATAACAGACGGGGGGCTTCAAAATCGGCATAAGTGCTAATAGAGGAGCGGCGGGCCTTGGCCCATATCGATACAAACAGAATACGCTTCTGCTTGCGATTAATAAAGAACCAGTGGGTGGACCAGAGAAGGGCGCCGTGTCTGGAGGAAGAAGAGGAAGACAAAGTAGAAAAAGTCGGACGATAGGACTTTGAATATGGGGAAAATGAATCGTTCAGGTGCATGGTCAAAGTGTTGGCTCTACGGGGGTATGGAACGCGCATGTCCTCGTCCAGCTGAAATGTGGCGCCGTCATCATCGGACTCTCCGTCCTGTTCTTCTTCTTCTTCCAGATCATCTTCATCCTCGCCCCAATTGGGATCGGCATCGCCATCTGGCTCGTAGGAATACACTTCGCATTCGGACAACCCGATGACTTCATCGAGTAACCTGTACACCTCGGGATGGGTGCCGCTGACGATAGGAGGCGGAGCATAAGGACTTTGCCTCATCCTCTCATAAGGACTAGAGCTGGTGCTAGATTCGGCGGGTTTCACTTCGTGAGGAGTAGGGTATGAGCCATAAGAGCCTCCTCCGCCGCGAGAGGTATGAGAGTCGATAAGTGTGGTGCTAAGATGATTTAAAACGCTTGCACCGCTTTCCTCGCGTACAAAAGACGATGGCTTAACGTCTGAGAATTCATAGTCCGGAAAGGCAACATTGAGTGTTGCAATGAGGAGATAGAGAGTCTTCCGAGACTGAGGGTGGCCTAGTGGACCAAAGGGAGTAGGGGATGTAGAATGAGCTTGTGCAAGATAGGAAGTAGGAGGAGAATGGTCGAGTACGTCGTCGTCACCGTCTGGATCCCATTTCATGCTTCCAAGGATACCAATTTCACCCCAATACCCCTTCTCCAGCTCACGAAAAAGACGCTTGTCTCGTTTAATATTTTTGCAAGAGTAGGCCTCTATTCTTACATTGACATCGCACTCTGGACCTTGGTAAGAAAGAGACTGAGCTAGACGAGAGAGAGAAGGGATTTCGATGTATTTCATGGAGGGATATAGGAGCAAGATGGCGTGGGAGACTTTCCTCCGCTTTCCTTCGGCATCACGCCGGCCGGGGACATCGTCACGTGGGTAGGGATAGGAATTCACATGAAATTATGGGAGCTACCGACTACTTATATACCGCGAAGGCTTGTCTTTCGTCTTCATCTCTCCACCTCCCCGCCCACATGTCTGACCTCAAAGTAGACGGATTCAAGGTCTCTTTCTTTCAAATCCATGTTATTTTCTTCTAATGTCTATCTCTAGTCTTCCGAGCTCATCGCTGGCCTCGGTTCTGCTTTGGCTTCTGCTTCCGATTCAGAAAGGGCCGCTCAGATTAAAAAGGTGTGTCCGGTTATCTGCTCATTCAACCTACTCATCTCATCTCCGACTCTTAGACGAACGGAGTGTTTGCACTTGTGGTCAAGAACGACGCTGGAAATGAGACTACTTGGACCATCGACCTCAAGAAGTCTGGCAAGATTATCAAGGGTCCCTCTCCCGCAGGCACGAAGACGGATGTGACTATCTCCCTGTCCGATGACACCCTCACTCAATTAGCTACCGGAAAGGTCCTTGAAACTTCCCTTTTCCAAATTTCTTTCTGACTTCTGGGCACTCTAGTTAAATGGCCAGAAAGCTTTTATGACGGGGAAGATTAAGACAAAGGGCAATATAATGCTGGCCACAAAGTTAGATGACGTTTTCAAGGTGCGCATTGCATTGCTTGTTCAATTCAGTACTGACCATTAATTACTGACAGGGTGCCAAGGCCAAGCTGTAAATCTGCACATTCTACGTGTCTCTGTACCGCCTGTAGGGTTATAAATTATCATGTTGTCTATCTGGAATATCACATACACATTCAATCAATTGTGCCGCCGCTCAGCAATTGAGGGGCTGAGGATTCACATGAAAAATGATAAGTGGAGTATCATCATTATCAACCTACGAGCACAAATAAAACAACACGGATATCTTATTAAAACATACTACTAAATAATCCCCTATTTCTCCTTGGTGCAGGTTGTGGGTCCGCTCGTAACGTAGATAGGCTGTTCAGCTGTTTCATTACCTGTCAAAAGAGTCAGACTATTTCCTACAAAGCGGAAACTTCACCTACCTCCTCTAACTTGTCTTTCCTCTCCTGCAAATCCAAATGTTTTCTTACTATCGGATTCTCTCTGGCAAACTCTATAATTTCCCTGCGGTCCAGGTCATATAGAAGTCTTGAGTCAATCTCGCGAGGGAACTGCCAAGAAATCAGAAACATACTCTCCGAAACCCAGCAGAACGTACCTGATAGAAGAACTGATCCAAAAGCTCGATATTAATGAACATTGCCGACGTATAAGCCAATTTGTCCGCTACAACGTTGAGAAACGCCTCCGGGCACAATACGTCGTTCTCTGGCCCTGCTTTGCACCGTTTCGATCTGAGTGCAGCGATACGAAGCTTGAGAATAGCCAGCCGGTCAGTGTAGAGCATTGCGTGTTTAGCATCTAATATTTGTGCAGGGGGATACCTGTACGATTCCGGTTCTTCTTCCTCAGATTGCTGCTGCTGTTCGTCTTCAACAAGCTGTAGAGTTTTCCTCGCCTTCCTTTCCTTGTCCTTTTCTTCTAGTCCCCTCACATACCCGACCAGCGTACCTAACCTTCTACTTCCCCCAACCTTTCTACGAATCTCCTTCAACTTTGTTTCGCACATACCAACCTCTTTCTCAAACAAATCCACAGCCCTCTCTCTTCCCAAGTCCCACTCCCGTTGGTCCACCTCCACCTCATACTTGTACGGTTTTATGCAGTTCTCCACCTGGTCACTTGCAACCCCGATTCGATCCCTCAGAATATGGTGTGAAAATTCTACCAGCCTCTCCGCCGCCTTTGGATGATGATTGAACGGCTCCCCACTCGCGATTGAGTCAATCAGCGCTCTCAATCCGTCAGCTACTAGCAAGGTGGAATCTCTCCCCACGCCTGACTTGGTCAAAAGCGAAGAAGCCGCGTCCAGCTTGTGTTTCCAGTACGGATCAACGTTCTCTACACCCTTCACTCTGGAATCTTGCGCTAGTTCGCCTAGCTCCTTCGCCCTCTTGTCTAACCAGTATAGCTGTTCCAGCACATCCATCACCTTGTCATCCAGCATTGCCTTGAGCTTTTCCCGAATGAATGGCTTCTTGAACTGCGCGGTGGCGTCTTTGAATCGTGCTTTGAGCGCATCCATCGTTTCCGCTACATAGGACTCCGCCGTGATCCTCCGGTCATTATACTGTACTTTGAACTGATACGTCGCCTCCTCCAATTCCAACTGGACCGCGTTCGTGATTCCATGCAAGGAAGACGCCATCGAGCTTTCCAGTACCTCCATCAACCGCCTTCTCAAAGTGTCGGTCCCAACCATCAACGAGCTTGACGAACCAAAGATATCCCGATGTGCCCCAAAATATTCATTTTCTCTTCTTTTTACCACCTCGCCAGTCCTCTCCCCCCTTCGCGCCTCCTTGGCTTTAGTCACAACCCCTACGTATCCTAAATGCAACGGATATCTGTTGCCAGCCAAAATTGCCGCTCCATGTTCAGGAGGCACTAAATCCATCTTCGTCACAACACCGATCGTTCTCAAGCCCAATGGGTCAACCTTCCGACTGGCTCTTAAGGCCGGCGAGTTGGCCAAATCCACATCAGCTGCACATACAGCAAGAATGATATTTGGTTCTCGAATATATTTGTCGCACAATGCAGATATTTTTTCTCGGAGAGAATCTGGCTGGTCCATGGATGCAATTTGGACGTATCCAGGGAGATCAATAAGTGTGAGGTCTGGAACGTGGGGAGAGTAGATACGAAGATCGATAGGTTCGTTAGAGACCGCTTCGGAGGCGGGGACAGCGAGATTGAGGTCGGTCAAAGTACGCTGAATGTCGGAGAAGTCTTTGATCTTTCCTAGACCAAGTGCGGGAAATTCACCGTATTCAGTCGGTTGCTGACCAGAGGGAGTAGGGGTGTGTACGAGGGTTAATTCGATAGGTCGACGGGTGACCATGTTGTCACCTCTGTAGCAATAGTGAGTTCAAGCAAAAATCTTGTACATAAGCTTTAGTACTCACTTGGGTAAGAACTGATGCCCGACAATTGCTTCCAGCACAGAGCTCTTTCCCGAACTCTGACTTCCAATGACAACAATACTAGGTAGTTTCAACGCGTCACTCTGATCAATACTAAGCAGCATGCTTCGTATTTCAATCAGCTTGCGTGTCAGATGCATCAGCCCGTTGTGTTGCATTTCAAAACCACCCTCCCCGCTTGCATCCTTCGAAGACGGTTTCGAATCAGAGGGTGAAGACAAAGTGGCAGCGACCAAAGCAGCAACAATAGCTTCATCCGTGGGTGGTCGCTTCTGAGAGCCTGAAGAAGCGTCGTCTTCCTCGTTCGAACTCTTCCTATCACGATTCCGTTCCGAGAATAGATCTTTGACGAACTGAGGAGTCTCCAGTTCAGGTAGCTTGATTTCAGAAACACGAGCCTTGACAGATTTCACGCCGCCGTCCGAAGCAGAGTCAAACAAGTCGACCGCAGTGTCTTGCACCGCGTTCATCCAAGACTGTGAGGTTTTTCGAAATTCTGTTCCATTATGAGAAATTATTCGCGCGAAAGAAGATATATTCACCTTCGAACTGATACTGTGCATACCCAAGCCCTCCAGCACCAATAGCGGCACCCGCTATAGGCACTCTGAACGCCCTGGCAACGAATCTCGGAATAGACGAGTACGAAAGAGCTCGTGCGTGTATTCGCCTCATACCTGCCATCGAAAAGAGTCGCGTATCGACGCTTGAAAGACCCAGAAGCAAGCAATGTATTGAATTGTCGATGCGCAGGCTTACCGTGCTCAACGGTTACCTGCCGTCGAGAAGTATGCGTAGCAGCATTACCACCATACAAACGCATTGCAGTCAAGCCATACGTGACTGCTTTCCGATTTGCAAGTAATAACGAAGAAAAGTAACGCCTTGTAGTCCGGTACATATTGGCGCTGAATATTGAATATTGAGAGCAGACGCAAGAATCAAAGAAAGTAATAGTATGGTCGGTATCTCGGCACGTTACGTAACATTACTTGCTGCCAATCTGTCACGTGCATTTATTGTCAAACTTTCACTGTCAGAACTATCATGTGGAGGTTCGTTACTTATCGATGTAAAAAAATCCCAAGTACCTTACTTACTTCGTGACCATGTCCAAGGCTCCTTCACCAGGATACTATGTCCCGGCTGTTTTATTCTTTCAAGAGAACGAGGACATCGATGTACCTGCGTACAAGGCTCACATCCTCAGGCTGGCGCAGGTATTTCTACTATTCAACGCCGTGTGTCTTGAGATTTAGCACTCTTGACTACAGGGAGGTGTGACTGGCATTCTAGTTCAAGGTAGCAACGGTGAAGCTCAACATCTGTCTCATGAGGAACGAAAGCAGGCCATCCAAGTTGCCCGTGAGACTCTTGATGAGAACGGATTTCAGAATGTGCTAGTCATCGCTGGAACCGGCGCGCAATCTACTCGCGAGACTAAACAGCTTTGTCTCGACGCAAAGGAAGCTGGTGCCAGTCACGTTCTAGTGCTTACACCGTCGACATGGGCTGCTCAGATGAATCCCGAAAATATCATTCGCTTCCATCGGGAGGTATGACATGGAAATCCAAAACTTCTCAGCTCAGTCACTGATTTATATGAAGGTTGCAGACGCCTGTCCCCTGCCTTATATGATATATAATTTTCCTACTGTGACTGCAGGTTTGGACCTTGACTCTGACACCATTGCTGCACTTGCCTCCCACCCTAACATCGTTGGCACCAAGCTTTCCTGCGGAAACGTTGGCAAATTGCAGCGACTTGCCTCACAGTTCCCTTCCTCCGAATTTGCCGTTTTCGCAGGCAAGAGTGATTTCTTTCTGCATGGACTGTTATCTGGTGGCACGGGCGCCATCGCAGCTCTCGTTAACATCGTCCCGAAAGTACATGGGAAGGTGCTGAAGCTCCACCAGGAAGGCAGGTTTCCCGAGGCCATGGCGCTACAGGCCAAATTGGGCCGTGCTGATTGGGCGACGCAGAAGATCGGTGGCGTTGGAGGCGTGAAGGCTATTGTGTCGAAGAACTTTGGATATGGTGTACCATATGTGAGGGGTCCTTTAAAGTCAGTTGCGGTAGACGACCTTGACCAGAATAGATGGTATGATGCCCTCGAAGAAGTCATTAGGTTGGAAAAGTCTCTTTGATTCTGTACAATATATATATTTATCGTACTTACTTACTTACATGACATATAGTGAAATGATAAGCAAATGATAAGCCGAAGAGTCCACGAAGTCGCGGCAACCCTAACCCAAGAAATGCGCTACCATCTGCCTTCTTGTCTTAACTGCCATCGTGCAAGTTGATCCCAACATGGCATTAGGTCGCCTTTTTCATTACGCCTTTGATGCTGTCCTAGTGTCGACCGTTTTTGCTGGCGTCAAGCGGTCAAGTGGTTTTGCGTGCGTTCTCTGCTTTCTTTCCAGGCACTGCGTCCAACCTGAACTCGTTTAGACCTGATACCTCTCAAATTACGCAACCCACTGCTCGCTCGGCCGCAGAATCATTTCTAGGTGTGGGAGAGACTATCTTCAACATGCTTCAAGGCACTGCGGTCAACAGTCTATACTTCGTGAAGAAATGATGTTACCGGCCGTCTGACTTGGAACGGATTAGTGTGGCTGTGATTTTGGGGAAGTTCTTGTCGAACGAGTGCGTAAAGCAGTGCAAAGGACACGACTGGTTTACCCTTCCTTCACAGGCGACAGCATCCGTTCATATGTGCTAGTTATTTACTGCAGATGTGCCGTCATCTGTTTCTATTCATTATTTGCCTATTGCGATTAGGAATGTACAATGGACCACCTCTCTTTTTCTTTTTGAAACCCGTTAGTTAAGATAACAGTACACACACATGCATCGAAGTACTTCTACAGACGAGACACTGTAGAATAAGAGAAGCTACACTCATCATCAACTTGGACCCTGTCCTTCTGCGTTCCTTTGCATAAATGACTGAAGCATCTCCATGCTCAAATTACTCGCCATTCCAGGCGGGCCACCACCAGAAGGTCCACCACCTACAGCGGACCTTGGAAGACTAGCTGTCATCATGTTCTGTCCCTGTCCTTGAGTCATATTCATATTCATAGGTCTATGCATGCCCTGTCCTAGCGATCCTAGCAGACCAGCCATATTACCTTGCGCACCAAACTGAGCAGACATAAGGTCAGGTGGTTGTTGCTGTAATGGAAGCCCAGGCCTGATGCCCCCCGGCATGAGAGACATCCCCGAGCTCTGCTGAGGACCTTGAGCATGGTTTTGTTGCATGCCGTTACCCACGCCATTACCTCCTGCAATGTTGCCCATCCCGCCACCCATACTACCCCCTACTGCCATGGTGTTCGCTATCATCCCAGGACTTGCCTCTCCGTTAGAAGCGCCTCCTCTGGCCATCCTCGTTTGTGTAACCCATGCCTTGACAGCTTTGGGACTGTAAGTCTGGCGGGCAGTGATTGTATCCTAGAAAGTACTTGCGCTGGCATGTTGATGCCATGCTGCATGAGAGCGCCTGCTAATGTGGGCTTGGGCATTTCTGGGGATTCCCGATAGTGGGAAGATTGCTCCGATCAGGCCATGCGACGGTATCGCCGCAATAAGGGCGTTGTTCGTTTGCTGACCGGAAGGTAGTGTCCACCCTGACGCGACATACTAATATCCAGAAGTGTTATGACACTCAAGGCGCCAAAGGGTACGCGACTTACCGTCTTGGAACTGGTGGACCAAACCAAACAAGTGTCGTGAACGAATTCTCGTTGATTAAATTCATCCTCTGATCTGTGTGATACGCCATGAGGGCGAAAAGTGCAAACGACAGGCCTATGCCGCTTGGCCCATAGCCTGAAAATCGTTAAACGAGGACAACTGGATCCCTCGTCTGGTTGAGGACCATCTGCTGGGGCCATGTTTCTGGACGGCTACCAAACGATGCCATTAGTGATCTACCAAGTTTCATGTGTAAGCTGCGGATACCTCTCGGATAAATTGGCAGAGTGTGCAGCGACGAAGATTTTTAGATCTGCCTTTCCCATGTTTGGGTCTCCGCGCAATAGCAATGTCCCGTTCCATACTGCAACGGACTGAGGTTTTTCCAGCAGGTGTCGTACTAGGGCCAGGGTTGCTGGCCAGCTTGGGTAAACAAATCGTTCATTCCCTGTGGCCCCATTTACCATTCCCGGAGGCACTGACCGCACTCAATTCCATTGAATTAGAAAACTTGAGGGCCACCTGATCCTGGATTTGAGTTCGTGTTCAGATGATTGTTCGGAATGCCGACCGAGCTTAGAGCTGGACTCTGATTCTGGCTCGGGTTCTTGTAGACCAGTTGGCGGTGGACCGGTACCCATCTGCCCTTGAGTCCTTCCACTTCTTTCGGATTGTTCGATGAGTTTGGTGCATCTGAGCCGCGACATCAGGCGACATCATTGCATCCTTTGAGGAAGCCCGTGCATTCCGGGCTGGGGTACTACATTCGGAGGGCTACCTACCTAGACCAACGCTTGAGTTCGGGACATTCCGCATTTGGGATTGCAGGTCGGACTGGGGCGGTTTGACCGTGATTAGGATGTGAGGTGTTAATAGAATTTGCTCTTCCAGATCCTTCGGCTGCGACTGGAACTGGGGGACCCGGCGCAGGAAAGGGAGTTGAGGCAGACGGCTGTGATGGTGGGATAGTAGGATTGACGTTGGCATGAGCAACAAGGGGTGAGGTATCAGATTTCACCGGTGCACTCATATTGCCTTGATCGGGATTAGAAGCAGGGGCAGACCCAGTCGCCTCCATGCTTTGAGACTGGCCGGTGGTAGATTTAGGGCCATTGCTAGCACCCCAGACCCATTGCAGGAGGGCCGCCTTGGCCTTGAGCCGTAGTGATTTTGACCTTGACCAGGACCCTGCGTCTGTCTCAGTCTGAATGTCTGGGCCAATTGCGCCATCATAACCTTCGCTTTGTCCTGTGATGGCCTTCTTTTAGCAAGCTCTGCCCTCACAAACTCAGCTCTGGATGTGTCGCCTGCCTGATTAGCCTGCGCAAGGGTGGCCTCAAGCCTCTTTATCACCTCTTCTCCAGCACGAAAGGCGAGAAAAGAGCTCCTGGGCACTAGACAGACTTTGAAAGGGAGGCATGCCGGGGGGTAAGTTTATCGGCATATTGGAAACGCCAGGCGCTGGTCCCTGTGGCATTTGAAATGGTGGTGCCGAAGGACCAGGTTTAGGGGATTGCGTGCTAGTGCTTGGAGTCATCGCAGCAGCGATGCGAGGTGATGCTATTGGAGGCTGAGTGCGAAGGCGCTTCGCGTCGGGGGAGCGCTCGGTAACAGCAGATTCTCCGGGACGCTTTACACCACCTAAAAACATGTAATGAATATCAGTACCACAGGTGAATGATCATCATCCTACCCTTCAGTGGAATGTTTTGAAAGTAGCAAGGTAGGCTGTATGCGGAGGGCGCATTGTGAACCACGATGAAGGCGATTTGCTCAGTAACGGCTGCATGACATTTTATCAGGGTCTGGAAAAGATGATTTAAATGGAGCACACACAGAGAAGAGTGAAGCTCCGCAACCTTCTTGTTCTTGGGATTTAGGACCAGAGAAACTTATATGGATTTTTCTCTGCACCATCGTTAGGCTCGAACATGCGAAATCGACCATCAAAACGCACATTAGCCAGTTCGGAGGTATTGTTTCCCATGTTGTATCATCCGAGAGGCAGGATTTTCGTTACATTGGGGGTGTTGAACAGAATCAGGACAAGAAGAGGTCAAGTGGATGATGTGATATGCAGGCGGACGACTGGGATTTTTCCGGCGTATACGAGTTAAATAAAGTGTCGAACATCTTTTTCACGAATTAGAGTATTGGAAATGAAAAGTGGCATCCAAAAATACCTCAATTGCAGCGACAAAGACCTTCAAGGGTTGCCATTCCGCGGCCTTCCTCCAGCTGAGGTGACTCCCAGGCCAAGCTGGCTGAAAATTCGTCCTTCATCGCTTTCACTACCAGGCCAGATTCAGAGAAGAACTTCTTGCATAGGATGGGGGAAGGCAGAGTATCCGAAGTGCCATAGGTTTATCAATCCGAGACGAAACTACAAGACCTAGAGTGAGAAGACAATTGATAGACGAAATATGAGAAGCATACGGTATAGCCTGGACATGTTTCTCCAATTCGTTTGAAGAGAGCACCAACATAATGAGGAAATACAAAGTTCCATTGAAAGAAGAGAGAGGTTGAAGAATCGGCAAGAATGAGGATGGCAAGCCAAATCGCCCAGATTAGCAGAATCAGGAGCCATGTCGCTAACAAGTTGAAGTCCAAGCCTGGGCGCTAATTTACCCTCAATAAATAATTATCATTTATTCTGCACAGTGCATATATTCAGCATATATTCACTACATATATAATCAGTACTCAAACTCTCAAGCTCGAGTTCAATCCTTTGCCACTCCTTCAAGACTCCTTGCCACTCATCTAGTCTTAAGCTTAAGATTAAATGCTTTGTATGCTGGCTCACCGATATCCTTCCTTTATGTAAAGCAGACTCAACCATTCACCGTTCTCTCTGGTTGGTGCAGAAGCCTCGTTAATTTCTTGCTCTGACCATGTCCTCCGTCTCTAGAACCTTCACAATCAATGCTACAAGTCCCTTGATTCTCTATCAAGGTGCATGGCAAGGAGAGTATATTTCCAACGATGACGACTTGGTGTATGTCCCAAGTCCTTGAAACTCGTCCGACGTTCCCTTGAACTGTCAAGTTTAGCTTCCTTCCTTTTATGTCATCTAACCAGTCTGGCTCCTTTGCCGTTTTCAACTTCACTGGTACAGAGGTCCACCTAAGTGGAACTAGCAATACGGATGCTAGGTGCGTGTCTTCTCTTGATTTCATTGCATCTCTTTACATTCAACTAGGGTATCGGTGGATGGACAAAGCTACAGTCTTTCAAACGCTGCCGGGAGTTTGTTGGACCCCACGAAGTTCGATTTGTTTCAAGCAACTGACCTGTCCAACGACACATCCCACACGGTCATCCTTTTTAATGACGGTCAAAGCCGTACCTCCCACCTGGGAAGTCTTCGACCTTTGTTTCCAGTAAGCCGATGGTTTTCACAAGTTTCATTTTTTTCCCCTTGGTTGACCTCTCATGCCAATATGCTTATAGGATTATCCTGGGTACAAATGCGTATCTTCACCAGAACGACACAACCAGATTGTTTTTTTTCCAAGACACGATTTTTTTCAATAACCAAGCCTCCAAATAGCACTTGGCAAACAGGACACATCAGAGTTTTCCGCGGATCTGAATAGCGGGAGTATACAGTAAGTTTTTCGCAACAAACCTTTCCTTCTGTTTCAACTGGCTCATTACCTTTCTCGATAGCTTCACTGACCCAAGCTTGGCCGCCAGAACTTCCGGGCTACGGTTTCCTTTTTTTTCGTAGGTGTTTTTCAGACTCGAGTGGCATTCACTGTACCAGAAATTCCACATACTTCTAAATTAGGGCGACCGTATTGCTGGTCCTATCTGGTCTTTGTGTTGTCTTCATTAGGTTACCCCTTTACACCGTACAACTTGACGGCCGGGCCCCTGTAATCAAGATCTCACAGGCAATCGAGCTGCTAACGCTCAGCAAACGTGCCTCACCAGCAAGTGCTGTATCAAACAAACAGGTCTAGACAGCAAAAGATCTACACAATCTCACCCTCACGTTGCACAACCTGCTGAGGCGAGCCAGGTCTGTCAGCATAAGATTATGCAATTTGTTTGACAAGTAACTTCAATCCTTCGTGAGTCGTATTGATCAAAGCTATGGTTCAGTCATAAATCTTGTCAGAAAAAAAAAAAACCCTTCATGTTCCCCCCCCCCCAAACCCCCCACCCCCCCCCCCCCCCCCCCCCCCCAAAAGAAAAACAAAAAAAAAAAAACCAAAGGGGTCCAACCAGCACGGTGTCAGCCATAATCTCAAGATCCCTTTCTCCGACCCAATTAGCCGCCCTGTGAGCTTGTTCACCTTGAAGCCCTTTGTTTACAGCTATTGCTGCATTTTTTTAATAACAGCGAAAAACTTCGGAGAATCCCACCAGTTATAGTCGGCATTTCTACTAATCGCTGGTGCACTTCTACTATGTTTGCCTTCATCCTGATCTTCATCCGTCTTCATCGCAGGCGACGCCGTCGGGTTCACATGACTCGCCAACTCACTGTTTCGCCATCCACTTTCTGTGCTCGCAGGGGTTTTACAAATCGAACCCATCTAAGGTTCTACTGGTTCATTCGAGCCGACATCTCAGTATGATGAGAGGTATAAAGTTTTTCCCCCCCCCCCCCCGGCCCATGCGGACGAAGACGCATCACGTTCAGCAGAGGTCTGTGCTTTGAATTTCAAGCTGTGGAAGTGCGAATCCTCAATTGCCAGTATTTTGTTTTAGTCAAAATATTCAACCATCAAGAGTGTCCAAGCACTGGTATAAACCCTGCACGCTTTCTTTGTGCTGGCTCCATGACCAGAGTTTTCGTCTACCGATCATCATTAGGATGTCAGAACAGGAACTTTTGACTTACGTGCGAAGCAATTGATCAACATGATTTGCATATCTTGACCCGTCCTCATCGCTTTCTCCCCATCATCCCGGACATTGGACGTCCTGGGTGACCCGCAGTCTTCTTTTGGTCTTCGAACTGCTGAACTTGATGTCAGAAATGATGTTACTATGGCGCGCTTTAATTGAATATTTGCCTTCGTGTATGGTGGCACAGATGCCCAAAAAACTGAGGTTTGTTACACGTAGCCTGGGGCCTCGCTACGATGGGCTATGATCTATCTTTGACTAACCTTCCTGACCGATGTGGAATACTCCCTGCTCTCACCCTCTGACTATCAATCTAGCGAGCCAGCTATGGAACATGATGACG